>VZTV01112437.1:38684-49596 GCA_013400875.1 Anhinga rufa | reverse complement strand
TCTAATCTTGGGTTTTCCCCAAAACCTCCCACTGAATTTCCACTGTTTGCTTTCAATTACCAGCCGTAAAAAACAATTGCTTAAATCTTGCCCTTCACAGCAAGTATTTAGTTCAACTGGATTTAAGAGAGATGACAGGATCTGTCACTGACTTTAACAATGAAGATTTTGTCTTATGTCTGTTTTTACATGCCAAGTTTCTTTGTGCTTAGCTACAGTCTTAGACATGATCAGTGTAATTCCAGTGCAAAAGCCTAACTCAGACTGTTCCTTCAGAGCAGGGAGGGATCTGTTACTTATTACAGAGTTTTATAGCCAGAACAGGTGCTCTAGTCACCCACCTCTTCATCATCAGGAGCATGCTCCTCTTAATTAAAAGAGTATATCATTCAAGGATATTTTGTTATGACCCACTTTTGTCTTTAATATGGACAAATATAAAATGATGGCATTAGTGGTCAGATTGGGATTTAAAAAACAAAAACAAAAACAACAAAAAACCCACAGTTTTGAATTCCATCTGTCTTCCTTGACAACAGGTTCCTTCACTGGTGTGATGAAGGTTCAGGACAGAAGGAGCCAATAACAAAATACCTTCTCAACTCATAGATACTGAACCCTTGCATCTTTCCTTATGGCAAAGACCAGGAAAATCTCCTGGCTTGGGAAAACAAAAAAACAAAGCAAATGGAAATTATATTCCCTCACAAGGATCCCATGAGAGCTCAGTCTTGACTGTGCCCACCAAAAAGCCTGAATACCAAGGGATCAATCCTCAGAACGCCCAAAGAAGACCTGAGTTAGATCCCTAAGCCATCAAGTCACATTTGAAACCTACTCCCTTTTACTGCATAATGGCCTATACACTATATCACAAGAAAATTAGCAATCCCTTTACAGTGCTATTAGTGTTAATAGCTAATGAGCTATAAAAGCAACAGACAGGGTTTTTTTTTTTCTGATTGATTCATTTAAATTTAACCTTAATTTGTTTAGATCTCACTGAGAAGCTGCTACATTATTGTGAGCTACAACTGTTGCAATTAGCAGCAGTATCCCACTGTGAGTATAAGGCTGACTGCATGGTATGCATCTGCAGCGGAATGACACTGCCCAGATATCTATTGGAGAGATCAGACTACTAACTCCAAAAATGCAGGATTATCTATAAATATTTATTCAGCAGCACATTTTGAAATGGATTATAGCATGGTAACATTTTGTGGGTGGAAAATATTGTGTGCCTTACCTATTACACACACCATCGATGATGCCCAAACATTTTCACTGATATAAACAGTCTTTAGATTTTTGGGATACACTTCCATCTTCCTCTCTTTCTGTCTTCAGAATGCTTATTTGGATTATGCTTATATTTGGATTTTTTATGTTCACAAAGCAATAAGATATCAAAATGGATAATATTTCAGCATATTCATATTATCATCTTCCAAATACCCATTTCTCACGCTGGTCCTACTGAAGTTGGTGGCAAAATCTAAGTTCTAAGAAGCTCCTGTCTAAGCTCTTAATAAAAGTAAGCTACTTAATTAAAAATTACACAGCACTTTTCATTATTAGATAAACCTTGAGAAGTGGATTAAAAAATCTACTTTTAAATTGTAAATATTTTCTGCTGCTCATACTGAAGAATTCTTTTTTACAAGAAAACAGAATACTAAGGTATATCACCAGATTTTAAAAAACAGTAACAAAGTAAAACTCTTAAGATACTTGAGAACATCCAGATCAATTAGGATACAGTGTTCCTGACAGCTAGGAAAGCCCCATGGAAATGGAAAATTACTAGTTACAAACTATGGTACCATAAACCGTATTTTACTTTTTTAGATTCCTGATAACACAGGATAATTGCCTACCAGTTGGACTCAAAGGAGACAGTTGGACTCAAGGACTCAAAGGAGAGAGGGTTTTTCCATTCACTTTGATAGGATTTAAATTCCACTCTCAGTAACAAAAAAAAAAACAACAACAACAACAAAAAAAAACCACACACACCACACCTCACCCAAACTCCAGAGACCCTCAGTGTGATCGGAACAGTATAATTTTACATTAGTTCTTCAGTATCACAGCCTGGCAGGAGCCCCAGTGCTCAAGATCAAAGATCTCCAAACTGCAGTTCTTCATTGCAAATGGATCTCACACCATACAAGTGCAGCTGCCACACTGAGGAGATGTCAAACAACTTACAGTGAAATCATGCTGGACATGGTGCTGCTGGTTAATTCAGGTCCCCAGTGGGGGGAAGAGGCAAGAAAGCAGGAACGTGTCTGCAGTCATTGCCACCAGCTTCTCTAGGTCTCAGCTTCACATTTGATCCAGCCCCAGCAGTCTTGAGACCACCGCGAGGCCCCTCCTAGCGCTCCCCCTCCTCTTGGCTTCCCAGATATAAGGTATGGGTATGATGGCTCTCAAATATTTGAAGAGGTTGATAGGTATCGTAGTGTCAAGAAGGTTGCCTGTACTTGTTGCAAATGTTTCACAGATAAAGCAAGAAGCATTCCCTTTTATGTGACTTCATACAAACCAAAGTATTATATATGAGTGGGAAATAAGGGAGGTTTGTATAGTCAGGTTTGCTTACGCTAGCCTTTGCTAGGTAAATACACTCATTCTCCAGTTATATTTCTTTCAAATACTGTTTTTGTTGGAAAGGTACAGGACATCCAAAAGACATCCCCCTCCAAGGAAGAGCCTTTTCCAAAAGCAAGTGAAGGACAGGTTTCCTGATTATTCCAAATAGTTGCAAAGTTTTACCAAGTCAATAAATTCAAATTAATTTTGAGATATTTCTCAAAGAGACAGGAGAAGTCTCCTGTGAGTTTAATTTTACTGCACTGAAGACTCCAGAACTTTTCTGTTCCCTCAGCTGTGCTAGCTACTAGAAACAGCAACTGCTTTGACATTACCTGCAGCAGTTACAGCCAGTCTGCCCAGGCACTTTGCTAGGCTATAAAGTCTTCATGGTTAAATACAGACCCCTCTGAAAGCCTGACCCAGGAGGGCAGGGGAAGGAGTCATTTTTGCTTACTGTCCTGCTGGCCCCATCAATGTTTTCATGTCAGATGCAAAGCAAACTAGGAGGCTTGGAAGGTGCTTTCACTCAGCATACTCCATGGCCTGAGGACTAGCACCATCTCCTAGGATGCAGATGTTGGCGTTGTGAGTCAGCCCAGCGAAGCAGGGTACAGCTGCCCATCCTCCGGCTATGTGGATAAGCAACTTCACCACTAAATTATTATGCAAAAAGTGGTCACTGGCACCATTTGCTAGGACTTCCTCTTGTCCTCCTAGAAGTCATGACAGAGAAGAGGGATGCTTTGGTAACTGGATTGCTTCAGGAGGCTCCTAGAACTGCAGCCTATCTGCAGTGAAGGCAGTACCTAACACAGGAGGGAATGAATCTCCTTTTCATGCTGCTAGAGGCACCTATGTCTCTCCATTGATGGTGTAGAAAATACAGATATTTATGTTCATTTGCTTCCTGTTAAGAAGCCCAGAATTTTGGTGTAAGCATAGCCCAAGGTAGACAGGCTGGTTTGATTCATGCCTTGAACAAGAATGTTCTGGATTGAACTTTGCTAAAAAAAATAAATCCGTAAAATAAATTATTTATAACCTAATTGCTCCGTGTGGTGTTTGGCAACCACTTGATTAGAAAAGGGGGGGAGGGGGGAACTATATCTAAACCTTGGATAAGACTGTGGGACACGTTGCAAGTTGGTGCTTCACGCGCTTTACGAAATTAAAAAAAAAACAAAAACAAACAGGCTAAGAGTTCTGTAAAAGAAGCAGACGGCTCCTACAAAGAGCATGACCAACAAAACTGGCTGGGAAAAGCAAGAATGCTGGTTAGTGAAAAATCTCATAATTCTAGAATTTATCTTCATTGTGCACCACGGTGAAACCAAGAACTTTCAAAAACATTGCAAGGCCACCCCGAGTAACCAACAGTCCTTTTCTGACGCTCACGGAATGAAAACTTAATTCCCAGAATCTGGAATAGCAAACAGCCTGGGGACTGGGGGATGATCCTGAGATGCCTGACATCCACATTTAAATTACTTCTATCTGCTTATGAGTTGCTTAAGCATAGTAAGATAATTTTTAATTAATCCACATTTAAAGAGATGGTTCTCCTGAGATTGGGCCAATCACATGCTGCAGATCTGGGACCCAAGTCCAGTCTCCAACTCTCTCTCTGATCCTATGACTGTTTGTAATTTATGTGAAGCAAAGCAGTCCAAGGAAAGCAGGAAAGACCAAAATAGACACACTGACTCTATAGCACGGGACAGACCCTACTGAAGTGCTTGGAAGCACGTGAAGCAGAAGGGGTGTTTGAATGGGAGTGTGACCTCCTCAGGCAAGGACCCAGCACAGCAGGCTCTTCCCTGTGGACTCTTCCTTACCCTTAAGATGGTAATCTCTGGTTTCAAGCAAATTCCTCCCAATACAACAAGTTTTTATACTAATGTTTTATCAAAATCTATTTGTAAATGTCTAAAGAGAGTTATAAATGCTGATTTGTCAAAGAAAGTCCTACAAAAAGAGTCAGGAAAAAAAAATCTTATAAAGTAGCACCCTCCGTAATTAGTATAGAGACAGTTGTAAGTTAAATATAGTAAATGCAACTCAGCTGTGATGTACTCTTTCGCTTGCATTAATTAAAGTATCTCTTTGCCCACTGTAACTTCCACTACACGTCAGTCTGTTGTGCAGGAACATTCAGCATCAGGGAGGATTTAGAACAATTTCTGACTGCTTTTTCAAGAAACATGAGGTTTGCATTGCTGAGGGCTCAGCTGCCTGTTTTGCGGCAGATCCATTTTGGGGTAACTCAGTCTCTGCTGTAGTTATAATCCTTACGTAATTTAATATTGTCACAAAAAATGTAACCGTACACTGCATTTCTAGAGATATGAGAGAAGAACATACCTAAAGAACCAGCACGCTCTGCGAGAACAGAAGAAACTCTGTTTGTAGGGAAGGGTGCCTCTGCTTCTTAGGACTAGCAAATCAAAACAGTCTATGACTTTATTATGTGAAATCATAATAATTACAGGTTGTCCACAAAAGTAATTATGAATTTGTTTTGGTCTTTACCTAACTGTTCTAGCCAGTTCTCCTGTAGCTCTTCAAACTGGATGTTCTCATAAATTGAAAAATGTCATCTAAATTCATATCTCTGTACCTTGTGCACTTCCCAGTTCACAGGATGCAAAAGCATTACTGGACATAAGCAAGCATTGGCCCTCAGCTTTTAGTATTCAGTTAAAGTAGCCCAAAGTGGTTTTTTTTAAGATGTATTCTTATTTATGGTATGTAGATGAATGTATTTGCTGGCAAACATTAAAAAAAAATTGATTCCTGCATTCCTCATAATAATTTTTTATTATTTAAGAGCCAACATATTGTTCCTTTAAAATATAGTAGTTTAAAAAATAAGGTTGTGATTCCTTTTTTATTTTCTGGCAAACACAAGAAAAGAAACAATCAGTCAAAGCCTTTTCTAGTTAAAGCTAAATGCTTATTTTTCTGAACATGTTGTGGTTCAGATTTTGTTGAACTTCTTCAGCAGAGATTACTTTTACAAATTCTTGCTTGTTCAGAAAAAATACTCATTTGAACATATTTATCATCCAAGGGTTGTGGGGTTTTTTGTTATTTTTATTTAGAAAGTTCTTGTTCAAGATTATTTCTCTTAAATCTGAGTTAGGCAAGGTTTTTATGTGGAAGTATAAACTCTTCACATGTTTCACGGTAACATCAAGAGGTTAATAGGTGTTTGAGAAATATTTTTTAAAAGTTTATTTTGTGTCATCAGTTGTATTTAATCCCTCTACGCTAAAGTACCATGAATCAAGGTTTCTCTTACATGCTGTGCCAGTCTGCAACTGAATCTTATAGTCCCATCCTTGAAAATAAATGTTTAACCCACCTGTGCAGTTGCAGACAAGCTGCTCACTCTTGCATTTGCAAAATATCACTCTTTTGTTTTCTACACAAAAAATATTATTATGTATTAATTTGTCATAGAATTATTAACAAAAAAATCATAAAACCAGCTTATCTATGTGCTTTAATTGACTGGTAATTGAAGATGATTTATTTCTTAGAAATCACATAGTAATGGTGGTGAAATATTAGCCATCTCAAAGGCAGAAAGGGAGGAGTTTTTGTATTTCCACAGGTGTAGTTATTGGATTTAATACTGTGCCTAATCAAATACACAAGGATTCGATTACAACGGAGTGAATGAACAGTGGAGCCATTAAATAACTGCCATGACAGCTTCAAAGGAGGACTGAAGAGAGGCACTGCTCATACTTCATAATACCACCAGAGGTTTTAAAACGAGAAGTTTTGTGTTGTTTCAGGTCGCAGATTACTGAAGCAAAATGACAACTTTCTGCAAACCCGCGGGACTAACGGTGAGTACAACCGGCTGCTGCCGGGGGTCGCAGTGTGCTGTGCAGCCCCTAAGTGGTCATCCAAAAATAATCCAGCCTGCAGCCTCAGACCGGGAGGAGAAGGGGGACCCAGCATGGAGCGGAGCTGGAGCTACCACTGCTTTTACGGGAGAGGTGGGAGCTACTGCCGAATCGTTACAACTACAGTTGCCAGCAGGGTGCAACAAAATTCTCCCTCTGTAAGGATGGTACCTGAGCAAACCAGTAGCCAAATAGACACTGGGTGGAAAGATTTACATACCTACAGAGTTATAATTATTTTCTGTTAGCATGTCAAAACGCCAGGCACAAATTAAATCCCTATTTTCTTTACTGAGCACCAAAGAACAAAATGGTGACTAAGTACATGAGATGCCGAGCAGGAGCTTTCTAATTTCTAGTTTTCAAGCACTGTCCAATTAAACTGTTCTGATACTAAGCTGTGACCAACATGCCTTCATTTCATCTGGCTCCAGATGAATTTGTGACACTTTGTTTAGTCCCTCTATTTTCACCACTGTGGTAATAAAGAAGGAAAAAGAAAAATAAAACCAAAATGCTTCCTTGACTAAATATTGTCCAACATCCATTTTGGGTACCTTGAGATATGCTGGATTTCTATTTAGCTACCTGTGAACTAGAGCATAGTTTTGGGGAGCTATTGAAGAGCTTTGTGTTTAGTTTGCATTTTTCTTTTAAAAAACAACAACAAACCCCAAAGGTCATTACTAATATCTTTGTCTCTTCTTTTCCCTTTTTTTTTTTTTTTGTTGGGAGTTTTCTGATCACCCATAAAGCAGCAGTAAAGCAAAGCCAGTGCTATTTCACCTTCAGAAAGGACTCTGTATCTGACTCTGTGAGAAGATCCTGCTGTTGCCCTATTTTATTTCTACAGTGATATATGGCAGCTTTGATGATTCTGGGAGCTCTTTCAGAGCCACAGCATTGACACATGTTAACATAACTGCGGCATCTGACAAGCGCAGAAGAAATTCAGTCCCATCTGAGAAATCCTGGGCAGGGACGGGGGTAGAGGGCAACAGCTCCTCCTTTACAAGGGCTCTCTGCTCTGGTGTGCCATAGGCACTGGACTTGTCTCCCTTTTTTTCAGTGCTAAAGTGAAGCTGTTGTGATTGATGGGGGGTGGGCTGCAGTGTCGCCAGGATGCTAATGCTCAACTCTGCAGCTCTGTTTTAGCAGATCCAGACACACCAGTGCCATTCTCCTCCCAGCATCCACCAGAGACTGGTAGAATGAGGATGACCAGTTGTCATACAGGATATGGATAATACGGCAATGATGCTGACTGGCAAGCAGGAGCCAGGACGTATAATCTTTCCTTTAGGTACAGATGACCCCATTTCTTCTACCAAAATTATTCACAATTAAAAAAAAAAAAGTATTACTCTTGTCTGTGATAAGGAGCTGTTAACAGTTCTAAGCTTTGGGCATATATGAAATTATAACTTTTGTCTCTCGTGATGATTTCACCAGCTTTGAATTGCCTGTGACCATTAACTAGAAATTCACTTAACCTGAGATTAATCCTGAAAGACAGGAAATGAAAGGTAATGCTGTGCAGGCCTTCTGAGACATGTATTAATCCCAGCCTTTGACACAAACATGGTTTTATATAGCAAAATAACAAATGAGCTATCCTTATCTCCCTGTGAAGTCCCACGTCTGTGGTATTTATCTCAAGAAATCTAGGAAGGAGAAACACTTATCCATGCCCATCACTGACTTTCTCTACTTCACCTTGGAATAAAACTGGAGTGCCTCATTTCCACTCCATTTCAAAACACGGTCACTCCTGCACGCGAGTTCCTTAGCAAAATAGCATTTTTCAGTAGGAAGACACAGAAGAACCCAGGTTATGCAGTGACTGCAGGTCTTTTACAGGTGGGATGGCAAAATACCAATTACTATTTATAAACCTGTAAATGGTCTATGGTCAGGCAACGTTGGAAATTCTCTCTCCCTCTCTAACCATACAAAAGAAATAGATTAACTGCTGCTGCCTGGGGAAGCCTGAGCCCTCATTTCTCNGCTTTGGGACACCTTACCTTTCATCACACGTTGCAAAAGTTTACCTTTGGCGAGCAAGGGGAGAAGAGGCGCTAGCGACGCGCTGCAGCCACCTCCGTTGGCAGGAGTTTATCCCCGCGGAGGCCCGAGTGACCCTCTCCCGCCCTCGGGAGCCGGGCGGAGCTGGGGCGAAGCGGCGGCGGGGACGGACGCCCCGCTCCGGGGGAGCGCAGCCCGGCTCCGCAGGGCCCCCCCGGCCCGCCCCCGGGTCACGTCGGCGGCCACCCGCCTCCGCCGCCCCCGCAGACCAGCGCCGAAAAGCGGGGACCCGCGCCGGGGGAGGACGGGGACGCGGGACACCCCCACGCCACGCGTGTCAGCGGGCTGCGCTGGAGCCCCTCCACCCCGGCCGGGCCGCGGGTCGGCGCGTCCCCGCGGGGCTGAGCCGTGCGGGGCTGAGCCGTGCGGGGAGCGGCGGGCCCGACGCCTGGCTTTGCCTCGCGCCGGGNNNAGGTGCAGCCGCCCCTCCGGAGGATCCCCTCAGCAACCCGAGACGCGTGGAAGGAGGAAGAGAGTCCCTTCCCCTCTCAGCCGCCTCCAAAGGCGCGGTGAGACAGGCGCCGCCGGCCTCGAAGGTTAAGCCGGACCTGCTGGTTGCACCCCCCGCCCCCGCGAGGGGCAGCCCGGGCCGGGGGCACCCCCTCCTGGGGGCAACGCTTGAGGCACCGTTGTAACAGCCCCGCGCCGCCCCTTCCCGCACAGCCAAAGCCCGGGGAGGGCCCCAGGTGCTGTAGAGCCCAGGCAGGAGCGGGGGTGCCCCGCCAGACTAAGTCACCCCTTTGCGAGGGGCCCGCTCCGGAGCGGCCCCNAAAAAAAAAAAAAGTATTACTCTTGTCTGTGATAAGGAGCTGTTAACAGTTCTAAGCTTTGGGCATATATGAAATTATAACTTTTGTCTCTCGTGATGATTTCACCAGCTTTGAATTGCCTGTGACCATTAACTAGAAATTCACTTAACCTGAGATTAATCCTGAAAGACAGGAAATGAAAGGTAATGCTGTGCAGGCCTTCTGAGACATGTATTAATCCCAGCCTTTGACACAAACATGGTTTTATATAGCAAAATAACAAATGAGCTATCCTTATCTCCCTGTGAAGTCCCACGTCTGTGGTATTTATCTCAAGAAATCTAGGAAGGAGAAACACTTATCCATGCCCATCACTGACTTTCTCTACTTCACCTTGGAATAAAACTGGAGTGCCTCATTTCCACTCCATTTCAAAACATGGTCACTCCTGCACGCGAGTTCCTTAGCAAAATAGCATTTTTCAGTAGGAAGACACAGAAGAACCCAGGTTATGCAGTGACTGCAGGTCTTTTACAGGTGGGATGGCAAAATACCAATTACTATTTATAAACCTGTAAATGGTCTATGGTCAGGCAACGTTGGAAATTCTCTCTCCCTCTCTAACCATACAAAAGAAATAGATTAACTGCTGCTGCCTGGGGAAGCCTGAGCCCTCATTTCTCCCAGCACTTCAAAAACAGTCTGGAGAAACAAGGTAGAGGAAAGAGTTGCCAGGCATCTGGGTAGCCAGAGCACAGAGTCTTCTGTGGTGTCTTCAGGCCTCGTGTAGATGTTTGACTTGAGACTGACGTTACATGCTCATCACAAGGTGGCCGGATTAGATTCTCCTTTCGTTTCATCATATGTTTACATCCATATCCTTTCATCATGATATTAAATACTTTCATGACTGTTCCAGCATACCTGCTGCGCATGAATACTTTTGAACTCTTTAAGACACTTATAAAATGAAGATACTTTGCACCTTGCCAAGGTAGTTGCAGTATCTTGCGCTATCACACTTGCTGAGCAATAAGAAAAGCAAGTCGTACTTCTGCTTCAGTTTATTTCGCTCGAGCGGAGGCTCACAGAGGTGGCACACCCACATAATTTCAGTGGGAGCTTTGGGACACCTTACCTTTCATCACACGTTGCAAAAGTTTACCTTTGGCGAGCAAGGGGAGAAGAGGCGCTAGCGACGCGCTGCAGCCACCTCCGTTGGCAGGAGTTTATCCCCGCGGAGGCCCGAGTGACCCTCTCCCGCCCTCGGGAGCCGGGCGGAGCTGGGGCGAAGCGGCGGCGGGGACGGACGCCCCGCTCCGGGGGAGCGCAGCCCGGCTCCGCAGGGCCCCCCCGGCCCGCCCCCGGGTCACGTCGGCGGCCACCCGCCTCCGCCGCCCCCGCAGACCAGCGCCGAAAAGCGGGGACCCGCGCCGGGGGAGGACGGGGACGCGGGACACCCCCACGCCACGCGTGTCAGCGGGCTGCGCTGGAGCCCCTCCACCCCGGCCGGGCCGCGGGTCGGCGCGTCCCCGCGGGGCTGAGCCGTGCGGGGCTGAG
>VZTV01112437.1:0-28940 GCA_013400875.1 Anhinga rufa | reverse complement strand
ACCAAGGCGGGCCGGGGAGGGGACGCTGCCTCTCCCGGCCCGGCACAGGCTGCGGGGCTGCGCTGAGGTTTTCGGCAGGTAAGGGAAAGCGTGCGGGCGGCCCCGGCTCCCATGCCAGCGGGGTTTTGCCGCGGCGGCGGCGGCCGGCTCCGAAGCTGTCACACAGATACGCAGTGGCCTTCTCAGGCTTGGCGTTGGTTCACGGTTTCACAGATGTAGTTGCTAAGAAAATATGTGAATTAATAAGAAATGGAATGACCTTTGAAGTGCTGTCATTTCTGTACCTGCCTTCCTGTGATGTCTGCTGTGCTGCCTTTCTAATAATAACTTATCACACACTTGGTGTCTGAGTTAATTTCTCTGAAATCACAGACATCTTGTAACTTCTTCATGGTTACATCATCTTTGTTTTTTTTTTTTACTATTTCCTTACTCATCTCAATCTTCCTGACAGACATGTCTTGCAAGTACTGCACGCAGATGAAATTGTATAGCAAAGCGCTCAACATATGGGGTGTACACGTATCATGCATCATGAAATTTAAGTAACTCAGACCCACTTCACAGAACCACAGAATCACAGAATGGTAGGGGTTGGAAGGGACCTCCAGAGATCATCTCGTCCAGCCCCCCTGCGTGAGCAGGCACACCTAGAGCAGGGGGCACAGGACCGCGTCCAGGCGGGGGTTGAATGTCTCCAGGGAAGGAGACTCCACAGCCTCTCTGGGCAGCCTGTGCCACGGCTCTGGCACCCTCACAGGAAAGTTTTTCCTCATATGTAAGTGGAACCTCCTGTGTTCCAGCTTGTGCCCATTGCCCCTTGTCCTGTCACGGGGCACCATTGAAAAGAGTCCAGCCCATCCTTGAAACCACAAAAATTCATAGATTTTTTTTTGTTTTAATTATGTCAGGGCACAGAAATAGTCGACTGCTCCCTAAGGGACAGGGAGCTGGGGGGGAGCCCCCCGGCTGGCAGGGCAGGGCCCCGCCAGCCAGAGCTGGTCCCACCACATCCAGCCAGGGAGCAGGGCAGGCCGGGGCAGGGGGAGAGGTAGTGGCAACCCGGAGTCCAGATCACCGACATGCCTGTGATGATCAGGAAGGTCTGGAGTCAACCCGTGGGTCAGGGTCTGGACCAGCAGGGCCCATAAGCAAGCACCGGCGGGTCTGTATCTGAGCAAGAAACCAGCACTCCAACTCCATCGCTGGGGCAGAGGCTGAGCTGAGGTGAAGTCCCCGGGCAGAGGCTGTGGGTGGAGGTCCCAGGTGAAGCCTGTCAGGAACATGATGGCCTATGAGTCCTCTTGAGACCCTGACAGGTAAAATTACTATAACCAACTCTGTAATTGTCCAAATGGATAGGGACAGTTTGCCTTCCAAGGAAACCCTTCTCAGTGTGGGGGTAACCTGGGACAGAGGACATTCACCACAGGGGAGGTGAATGTAAATCAGTAGGTTTCCCACAGGGCTTTTGGCTGGCAGGGCTGGGCAGGTGGGTTACTGCCGAAGGACAGTTGATCCATCACCTCCTGGGCTGTGCTGGTGACAGCCACTTCTGTCCCAGGGTTTCTAGCTCCCACTCCAGGTCTCCACACTGTTAGTGACTTGCCAGGGACAGTGTCCAGTTTTGATAGTGCTTCCTACTCTCATGTAATCTCAGAACCTTAAAAACCTTAAAAAATCTCCTAATGTCCTCTTCTCAGGAGAGCCCTGCATGGACCTGGCATGCCGCTGCACCGGGAGGCCTCGGCAGGCACCGCAGGGCCATCACGGTGACACCTGCCTTCACCTGTTTACAACTGGCTCCTCCGCAGGGTCTCAGGAATGTAAAGATGGTGGGGAGAGGGCAAGCAGGGGAACCTTTGCAGAAACAAAGCTCCTTCTGGGCCTGACCGGCACTGATCTCTCTGCTTTGTTGGATTTGGGAGCTGGGTGTTACATTGGGCAGCCTGGCTTCCTCCGTACCCCGCTGCCTGCCACAGCCAGACTGGGGCTGAGGCTGCAGCTCCTGGCCTGGCAGGCTACCCCTTACCCAGCCTGGGTGTCAGCTAGAGCCCCACACGGCCCTTCAAACGCCGTCAACTTCCACGCACCGGCACAACTAGGATGAGAGGCTGGAAAGGGATATGCAATTACTCTGCTGCCATCAAAACCTAAACCAGCAAACCCACCTGGGAACCTGGGAATGGTGGAAAATACTGCTGAGGCTCCCTGTGCTCCCTCCAGCCCAGCAGAGCTGGTGATGTGAAGGCAAGGCGACGGAGGGGGGCGCGCCGTGTGTGCCCTGCTTGCCCCAAAATGTGCACTGCACTGCAGCTGCACGCACCCTGGGGCAGGGGGTGCCCGCACCCCTGCCCTCCTCGGGCACCTCTGGGCGAGCATTCAGTTGGGGCACGAAGAGCTGAGAAGAATGGTCTTCCTCACTAGTTCCCATTTTTCCTTTTTGCTGAATTCACCTCAGCTCACATGCAGATGGGCAGGCTGGTTTGCCACAGGAAAAAATTGCCACTTTGGGTTTCTCCCTAGGCAGCTAGGAAGAAGCGTTAACTTGCCCTTCCCTGCTTGGCCGAGCTTCCATGTGTGCTAAACCCACTTTCCTTGCAGCCCTCGTTCTCAGTTCCTGCAGCCCCGGGTGATTGCAACAGATCCCTGAAGTCCTGCAGTGTGCTCTTGCAGGGAAACTTCACGCCAGCCTCGTAAATCCTCAACAGGCCATCAGCGAAGCCCTTCAAGTGTAACCCTATGGCTCAACAAGGACTTCAGCAACCTTCCTTGCTTCTTTGGATATCCTCTGTGTTCCTTCTGATTTTGTCTACACAAACCCAGGAATTAGTCATGTTCCCGTTAACAAAAAAGAAGAGCTGCATTTTTCATAAGTTGTGTGAGTTTTGACTGATGAAAATTTGAATTCCTTCCAGCTCATATCGAGGGTGTAGGCAAATGGGCAGTGGGCACTGTCTGTTCATCTGCCAGTGAGGGGGTTTTGTTTGCTTTTTTTCTTTATCAAGGTGTCATGTCCTTGGATATTTGTTTGCTATATATATATACACCTGTCCTATAAAATAAATATATTTGTTACAAATCACTCTGTAAACTAAATGTAATAATCTTTCAAAAAACTTGTTCTCATGAGGAATCATACAATGGTTCAAATAGTTTGAAATATTGAAAACATCTTTTAATTGTAGAATTCTATACAAACTTGGGTAGATACAGAAGTGGTCACGACAAAATGTGTTCTTATTGCCTGAAATTTTTCACAGAAATAGAAACATTGATGGCAAGCTTACTGACATCCAACATGATGAGATATCTTTAAACTTGCAAAATGAATAGACACAACAACACCCCTAAGTAGTTTGTATGTGTTTGACTGTCCTTGAAGTCCTACTACTTATATACTGACCTCAAAATACAAAGAACCAAGATTAAAATTTTTAGTGCACATCACATAATAATGTAAAATTAAGCACAAAAAAAGGCAAAGAAAGTGTAATCCTGAAAATACACGATTTTTTTACCTAGGGCACTGACTTATTCCAAGAATGGTTTCCCGTATAGTTGTGTTCTAAGTGAGGCACGCATTTTGTTTTCTGCACAGGACATCAATATCTGATGGAGATACAAGAACGAATGGTAACAAACAAAAGGGAAAGAAATGTAATCACAAGTGGAACTCAAACTCCATGCCAGTGTTCTTGCAGCCCTAAGCAAAGCTATACATTAAAATATGCTACAACCATTGTTCTCAAAAAGTCCTTGGCACTTTTCCTCATAATCTTACTTTCATTTTTTTTAAAAAATGGAGCAAATTACATTTCTGCATCTATATCATAAGGCAAAACTATAAATGCAACTACAAGGACAAGTTACCAAAAAAACCCCAAGCCAAAGATGACCCCACCCTCAGACCATCACCCCCGAACTCCAAATGCTTGGTGAAATAATATCATCCTTCCTCCTCATCACTGTCTTTCATAGTAATGCCCTGAAGTCCTCCCGCGTCCGTGACTGAGACTGTGGCTTCCTCTACGGTGAGACGACTGTGAACGGTATCGTAGGTTTTACTGTTCAGCGTTCCCTCCAGCACGCCTTGCAACCTGAAGTCGCGGTAGGTTTTCTGCAGCAAAAATAAAACATCCTGAATTGGACTCGAGTAAGTCTGAGCAGTCTTCTGCTATACGCTGGCCATGCCAGCGGAACAGCTTCGTTCCTCCTGCAGTTGGGACCTATCATCTAGAGTTTGCTGAAGATTTTGCGGGCTTAGTTTCTGGGCTGCATGAGATTTCTATAAACTCTAGAGATGGTCACTCCTGTAAGAGATTGTGTTTTGTACGACATCTCTATAACTGTATGCTGATATCTCAGTAACTTCCATTTGTCTCATTTATTCAATAAGAAACCAACACAGAATTTTTCTAACTGCATATTGAAATGTGACTTTGGCTACAGGTAGTTCTGTCATTTCACAGAAAATGTAAATGTCTGACTCTTTCTCCATAATATGATTTTATTTGCATTTATCTTTACATTTATATGCCAAATGTGGAAAAATAAAATAAATTTTAGATTATGGTTATATTCTACAATGTAAATAAATGTTTCTCAGGTGACTACTTTGGTCAGTTAATTTACATTCTAAGTCATCTACATTTTCACTCACATCTACATCTTCCTTTTTTTTCCCCCACTTTGTTTCCCTGGTATCCAGCCTTCCTATGAACCAGCAGATATGACTTTCTTCTTTGATTTACTGTCAAGTAAGAATTGCTTTATGTTCAAGTGAGTGTGTGGAAAATCATCAACTCTACCTTTATTTTTAAGTTGTAACACATTTGAAATAATCTTTCCTGAAGTTAGCCTAAAAAGCTTAAGAAGGACAAGTTGATCTAGCTAGTTTCTTATTTTGTGTACACTGTTGCTGCGAGTTCCCAATGTTTATGGAAGAGAACGTGGGAAAAAGAAAATGGAAGATAATTACGGGCTATCAGGCCCGTTCCTTTGCCAGAGGGACCGTGCATGACCCTTAGAGAAAGAAAAGAGCTCATCTTGTTTCACTCAATACTTCAGAGAACTGCAAAAGACACCTCTCGAAATGGGTAACATTCAGCCGGGAGAATTTTTTCTGCCACTATCTATGATGATTATTTAAACCTTGTTTGAATCACTGCAACTGAGATTTATTTGACTTTCATAGGCCAACTTCAGAGTCAATGGATGCAGCTTATGTTTTGCTCACACACTCCTGCGAGTACCCTGCCTGGTCTTTTTCAAGTGTCACCATTGCGTTCCCTTTTTATAACACCGCGCATTCAATTTCCTTTTATGCCGTTAACAGGTCCTACAGCAATTTCTTTCAGTTTTACATTGTATTCCTCCCATTCTCAGACCAGTGCTCTGGGGTTTAGTCATTGCTCTTCTCTTGACATACTTTTGCAGGATAATAATGTTCACTTCCAAGCTTAATTTTTCATTTCTCCCTAACTTTCCTCTTGGTCCTTGACTCTTCCTTAGTCACATCCCTCTGCACTTGTCTCAAGTCATCTAATGATACTTTTATGCCATCATAAGGCTTTAACGGGAACAAATAATGTTTCTTCTTCTGGTTATTCTTCATAATGGCCACTACCTTTGCTGCATCCAAACATGAAAGAATCATCTATTTCTTACTCATCCCATGCCCCTTAAAAAAAAATGACCTCCTACTTCTTTTTTGGAATATTTTCAAGAGATGACAGGGGCAACACAGCCTCCCAGTTCTTCCAAAAGCAAACAGAAAAGTGCCTTCGTTCACTCTAGAGTTTGGAGGAACTGTGCCTCTCCACATGCCGCTCCCCAGCTGGGCTGCAGTAGTGAAAGCTTCTTAGGATACTCTACTTGAACCATTGTTTCTTATTTCCCAGCAGCCTCCTGTATGCTGAGTTTTACTGGTTCTGTCTTCTTCACCCACCAAAGCACAGGTGGACAAGATTTTCTGTCTTCCATTGACCTCTATGACTGACATCATCTTCTTCAATCTGCTGTAGCCACAGAAGGTGCCATGCAATTTGTGTGCAAAGCAAACCAGGTGTACGGGCACAGAAAAGCTACCGCCATAGCCAGTGTGTTCCCATTGCCACCGGGAGCCTACTTCTTTTGAACAGGGCTAACCAGCGTGCCAGGCTGCGGAGGGAAGGCTGGTTGACAGTGCTGCTCATTCGCCTGAACTTCCGTTTTGTAAGAGCCTTTTCTTTTAATCTCCCAGGTGATATTTAACTGGTGTAAGTTAGCCTGCCCATTCTTAGATCTCACTGGGCACAGGTTTTAGGTCCTGTAACACTTTCCCCCATCTCCCAGAGGATAACTACCTTTGCTTGAGAAGAGCTTTAAACCTTTCACAAGAGCTGTTCATTTCAACCACAAATAGCAAATGCTTTTGCCATTTTGGCAAATAATATAACGAAGAGCCAAATTCTGTTCTCAGAGAAAGCAGTTAAGGTCAAAAATAACAAAGCTAAGCTTGGGTGGCTCAGGAAGCCATGACGCCATCATTATTATGACTGTTTTCTTGCATCCCCCTCTCTGTTTTTTTCCTTCTAGCTAGTGAATCCTGAAAGTTGCAGTGGCAATTCTGGTGTCCACAAGTTAAAATGCTTCTGACTTTACAGTCTTGCATGAGCTTCACGAGAAAGCGTTTTGAAGAAATCAAGGTCACCACTGACAACAGGTGCTTCTTACTCCACATTTATACAGATAAAAGAATGTTCAGAGTTAAACAGGAGAGAATTAAAAGGAAAAAAAAATCTGAAATGGCTTTCTGCCTCTTGCCTAAGGGTATTAACTAAGATCTGAAAGGGAGTTAGGAGGAAACTTTCTTTTCTGGTAGGTTAACCCTTAATTGCCTATTGCAAGGTATTCTACACTTCACTCGGAAGCATTTGACATTGGCCACTGTAAATGGCTGAGGACTGGACCGGAGGGATTGGTATTTCTAGTGATACTTATCCTGGAGTACGAAAGATTAACCAATGTTATCTAATATATTGAATGTTGTTTTCCAGTTGAACCTAGTAATCACATGCATATAAAAAAGAAAATAGTTACTTTTTAGGCGAGTGGGAAAAATGGAGAAAGAACACTAGTGGGCTTATTAGGGTAAAACAAAAAAAATCAGTAATACGACAAACAATAATTTATTAGCAATATTATACAGCATTGCTGCACAGCTAGCAGTAATCTGTTAAAATTCCTTAGAACAATCTTAACTGTCACTGAGTTGAGAATGGATGACAATTACTAGTGTACATAAAATTAACATTAGAGGTTTTAATTAATTGTTTTTCTTCTGAAATTTGCTACAACTGTGAAAAAAACCCAAACACCTGAACCTAAACCTACGTAAGTTTGCAACTTTATTCCACATTTTTTAACTTTTAGGGTGATCCAAACTCATCCATGTTAATACTTCATCACTTTTATCTCTTTACTATGCAGTCTAACACAAACACATTTTATTTACCTTCACTATCTTGATGAGAGTCTTCAGCTGGTAGATGTGAAGCTGAAGGTCTAATCTATCAGCCAACCACATGCATATGACTTTCATGGAGCTGCTATACCATTGCTGAAAAGAAGGATAAAAAAAAGCACCAAACAACCCTGCAGTATTCATTTAACAGATTTG
This sequence comes from Anhinga rufa, assembly GCA_013400875.1. Classification (NCBI taxonomy): domain Eukaryota; kingdom Metazoa; phylum Chordata; class Aves; order Suliformes; family Anhingidae; genus Anhinga; species Anhinga rufa. Next base: position 21,277 of record VZTV01112437.1, on the reverse strand, counting down.
GTAATGAGAGGTAATGAAACGCTTTGAAATGATCACAGATCAGCACTTGAAGTCAACAATGATATAATTTCCTGTTAAGAGAATTGCATGGGTCAGTAGGAAATCAAATAACTTGACCTAGACTGTTCTTTACATGAATTAGCAACTGCCATTCTATCTTTCAGTTACAACATTTTCAAGCAAAATAGCGTTATGCACTTTGCTATCTGTCAGTAAGAATGGATATTAAATACACAATTACATGAGAGAATTGACAGCTAGAACAGCAAGGGAAAAAAAAGGTAGGGTATCTTGAGAGAGAATTTGCAATACCTAGATTTTCCAATCCAAAGAGGCAAACAGCATCAAACACAGAATATGGAATCTGTCTTGCTTTTTTCTTTTGAATAACTTCTTTATTAATTAAAAAAAATTCAGAAACCCATGGAAACTGTATTTAAGTGCAATGATAACACCACTCCACCCCTCCCAAAATAACCACGTTAAGGTTTGGTTTTATGTTAATTACTAATTATAATTGCAGCCTATCTTATTTCCTTTTTATGCCTTAGCATGAATATGTTTTCACTCAAAGCTTCACAAACGGATGGGGTAAAAATAAGCTCTCTGCTATTGGTGTCTATGTTACCATAAAAAAAAAAAGCTCAGATCCTAATAGATACTATAATAGTTCTTTCACATTAACTGGATTAAAAGAGATTTTACTAAACATAGTTGTAGCAGTTTTCCTTCCCCTCCTGTAAAACACCAACCAGATGTCATTTAGTCAAACTGTAAAAAGGAAGGAATTCTTTTTTTCATTTTAGCAGTGAGAGATTAAAAGAGTTTGTGTTGTAGCTCTGTTTCTAGTCTCTTTCCCCACAGGGAAGAGGCTTAAATTCTTTTCTAATGTAATTTCCTGTGTCTTTACAAAATACACAGATATGCAAAGAGAGGAAACGCTGTGCATATTTTAAAATGCAGCATGTTAGGCAAGGTACACATCTCGAAGTAATTCAAAGGAAGGATCTAACACGTCTCATTAGCCACCTCTACGTTAACAAATAAAATAAAATATATATTGAAAAAATGAAGACAAAGTGCTGGCTACTGGGTGTAACAGAAGAGAGAAATAGAATTCTTTCACCAAAATGTAAGCTCTCTGGAAAAAGCTTTAAAGACATACAAGAAATATATGTAAGTACTTTTTCCTTACAGGAAACAGTCTCGTCTCATTGCAACTACCAGTTTTAAGATAAGTTTGAAATAAGATTTTCATATAATAATGGCTTCCATTTATTTTGTTTAATGTGTTAAAATGTATTTTAATTATAAATCATTAGAAAGAAATTACTTTTATATTTTTTAGTTTCTCCTACTAATTTACTCTTTTACAGAAGTGAACAAACACACCACACAAAATGCAGACAGCTGCACATTTCATAGAAGTAGTTTGATTTATTCACTAAAATGTGGGACTGATTGGGTATCCATAAAATACTGCTTTTTATCACTGAATGACACTCTTGTACTATTTACGTTGCTTCACCCCAAACATGCATGCTGGTTTTGATTTCCTTTATAAGTATGTGTAAAGTATTTTAAATGTGACAGAGTTGTTATTAAGTGGCAGCTGTAAACTATATGACAGGTGTTGTATGTATACAGATGCCTAGAAAATAAAATACAGTTGAGCTTATTCACTAGGGGAACTCTATTGATCTAATAAACATAAAAATTCATATGCCAAGCATTCTACCCAGAACATCTATATTTTGCTTTATATTATATAATAATAATAACAATAACAACAACAATAACAAAAATTAATAAAAGATGGGCCCAATTATATTATCACTCAGACTCTACAGTTGTTAATTCCTAACATATCATGGTAGAGAGAATGATTTTAGTAGCTGAGTTTTTGCAAAACTGATGTTCTTCCATAAAAAAATCCAATAACACATCCATGATGTATTTGGTTTGTATTAAGTAGAAAGCAGAAGGGTCTCAAACTTGCTCACACAAACAAACTACAGACAGGATAGAAAATTCTGTGATTGGTTTCCCCATGCAACACCACTGAATGGTGCCAGATCACTGAGAATAGACCCAGTCCCAGTTTCTGGCAAAACACGTGCTTTAAAGCCCAGCCAGATAACTTAATTAAGATGGATGCAACAAAAATTAGACTCTCCATGCTCTCTGTGATATGCTCACATGCACTGAAAACAAAGCTAAGAAATTGGAGAGAATTAATTTTGCTACTCAAATTTGCGAATAAAAACAATATCCTATGTTTTCCTGATTATTTTTGATATGTTAAACTTTCAGTGGAAATGTTTAATGCGGTGATTGTGAAATAATACTGTGGTACTTGCTCCTCTGTCAGCATACCTTGTTCAGAAAAAATATGACTGCTATTATATTAGAAAAAGATGTATTCTTATTTTGAATTGTCTCAGTATTTTTAACAAAAATCACATCCAGTATATTTTTAGAGTCTTCCCAGAGGTACTTGTAGATAGGATTCCTGTTCACTATTGGCCTTACACTCACTGAGCACTTAGTATAGGCTGAAGCTGCAGAAACGTAATCTGCTGGACTTCATAAGAAGAAAAGTAAATATTTCCCTATAGCTTCTTTTGGAGCCTGTTAAAATGCACAGCACTGCAAATGCCTCTCAGAGGTGGAATCCAAGGCCACACGTTTTGACAACCATGAGCATGTTATAGAGGCAGGGATGCATCTACCGTGACTTAGGGGAATCTATTGCAAACTCGAAAGCTTCAGCGATTAGATAATGGTCCTGAGATTACACAGTTTTAAAGTAATAATAATTAAAAAAAAAATCCTTCTAACTGGTTTTAAGAAAAAGTCACTTTCCCGCTAGTAACAATACCACTGAAAGGACAATGCGACTCTTGCAGGTGCCAATGATATGGTGTTAGTGCCATATTCTTTGCTGTCGTCTATGCAAGAATAAAGCAGTAAGTGTTTATTATTATATTTTTTTCACATCAGCACATAACAGCAGCCAACCACTTTAACAAAAATACATTTGCCTCCCTGTCTCCCCCCGTCTTCTTATTCATAGCTCATCCAGCTCCTGTAAGGGCATGCATTACTCACTTCATTTTCCTGAGATATCTCTTTTAAAGTAAAAAATAAGAGAAAAGGAAAGGCTAGGGTTGACTCTGTGAGACCCCTGTATTTATTCACACTTATTGTGCATGACTGTAGACTGGTAAATCATATTAGCAGCCTGTCTCCCCATCAAGCTGCTACTTGCTTTCCAGCCCTGGGAAGGTTCAACAAATCAACAGGAGCACGGAAAACAGAACATCAGTCTAATCTAGTGTTTAAGGTGAAGTTTTCAAACCCAATCTAAGAAGATCTTTAGAGCAAGCAACAAGCTGAAGGGCTCAGAAGGTGGTATTGACAATGAAAGAGTGTTGAAATATTGAGAAGCGCAGCACTTGTGCATTTTTAATAACAAGAGGGTCAACAAGGACACAGCTCCCTCAGTGCCAATAGTTGCCACACCAGGGCTATAAACGCTCTCAGTTCATCAGATTTCTTAAACAGTTCATCAGCTTTCTTAAACACCCTAAACCCCCTCAGCGGACCTTTAGTCTTAAATTAACAAACCAAAGCAATGAAAGAGGGTGCAGCTTGAATGGCCAGCATTGATCCCCAACGGGGCTCGGCGCGGCTACAGGCACTGAAAAACTCGCTCCATTGTCGGGAGGAATTGACAAACCTCCTCGCCTAAATAGTCCAGCTGAGGCGGGCTGGAGGCACGCAGCTGTAAAGGGCTCCCCTCGCCCCGCTCCCAGCGCTCACAATGCGCCAGGCATGAGCTCTTTGTCAGGCCCAGACTCTGCAATTTTCTAACAAGGATTAAAGTTGTTTCTCGGCAGGGCCAGTGAAAAGCGATTTAGCAACATACCGTGCTTTCTTCAGGCAAGTTAAAGAGAAGTAGTTAAGGAATTTCATTATTCTGTTGACCGGTGGAAATACAAAACAAATATATTAAATATTCACCATCTTTCTGGGTGCCTGAGCTATAACATTTGCAGAACGGTTCAATTAAATATAACACTTACTGGCTGAAAGCAAGCACTTCAGATTTATTTTTGAAGTTTTATAAAAAGGTGCAGCTGTTTGCCACCTGGAAGGAGGCTCAATACATACTAATACACAATGCTTTAGTCCTTCTAGGGCTGGTATCCCTAACGCCTGAGACACAAGACCCCGTCGAGTTTCTATATCTTGCCTGCTCTTGATAAATGGGCACTGTCAAATTGCTTTTTCTGCCGAATATGGCAGGGGGAACAGCTTTTCGAGGAACTGCATTTTTATCTTTGGGATGTTTTTACTTCCTCCAACTCTCATCTTCCTACCAGGAACAATAACAGAAAGTATTCTTCTCACCGGAGAGATTGTACACCAAAGGCAGCATAAGCTAAAATGCTTAAGAAATACTATACGCATATTCAATATTAAATGCTAAATTGCCCAGTTTTTACTAAAAGGCAATGCTATGGTATTGTTTCAAGATTTTGGTAGCTAGCATTAGTAGTGTGCCAAGGAACTTTTAGAACACTTAAAAAATGTTAAATGACAGAAGAATAAATAAGTTGTTCCTTAAAAATGCAAACTGCAAAAGTTAGAAAAAAGTTCCTGATTTAAGTGTCATAATTTATTTCCCTAAATATTGTAAAATGTAAATGATTATAAATATGATTATGTAAATCATTATAAATATGCAAAATATTTATAATAATATTGTCCTACTTTGTTGAAAGTCAAAGATAATGAGGGAAACAAGTGTTATTTGCAGTGTCTGAAAACATTCCGAAGTTTAGAAGTTATAGTTCTTATTTTCAAGCTTAGGTATAGACATCACCCACTTAAATGAGGATTTTTACCTGAGCAGTGACAAGTTTGTACATTTTTCTGAAGGCTGGAAAGCCTTGGTAGCTCTTAAAAAAACGCCAAACCTGGGGGAGGATTTCTCAACCTGTGGGCCACCATGATACATCAGGAACACCAAAATACAGGAACACCAAAATAAGAAATCAAGTCAGAAGAAGTAATTAACATTCAAAATACCTTTATATTTTTTCAGGAATGAAAAATATTTAGTTGCAAACTAAAAGCAACAATGAAGCAACTTTGCATAAGATGTTTTATGCTTTTCCCTCAGGTTTAGGTAGCCTTTTGATTAAGAAAGCCTGAGAAACCTTTGAAGGTTGAGGCAACTGCAGGTAGACATAAACAGAAATTTAAGGTATCAACATGTAGAAATTTTGTTTGTACTCTCTTCCCGGCCTATCAATTCTGATTCCTGACACAGGCAATTTATGAACTGGTTAAAGTATCACTTTCTTCTAATGGAGGGAGACCAGAACTTGTTGACTAGTGATGTAGTGCCCTCCCACCACTCCCTCCTGTATTTTCACTCCCCTGAGAGGAACAAATTATCTCCCCAGTGACTTCTCTTTTCTACATTGCACTGGTCATAGATGTGCACCAGTCTGTGAGGCACTTCCAGTTGCATTTCCAATGAGAATAGCTGTGTCAGTGACCAGGAAAATGAAGGAACAGAAGCTGGGGAAACCTGAGACAAGAGAAAGCTCTCATGCAAGAGCTTTCCCATCCCACTATCAGCTCCATGTGGTTTCTGGTGACAGCCACTGCCCTTCTGTGATGCATTATCCAACCCACGAGGATGTGATTTCCCATTATATGTAGCCCCACAGTGCCACAACATAAAATGCTGAGCTAGGTTTGACTCTGAGCACCCCAGTTTACAATGCCATCCCTGAAAAGATATTCTCATCAAAATCCAGAATTTTGCCTTCGTGGCAAGTCCATACAAAGGTGTTTGTTTTTTTTTAATGTGTGTGTGTGTCTCAACATTGTTGTTCTGAATCAAAAGAGAATTTTATGTTATTGAGATGTGCTTCTACAGTAGAGACGGTAAGATTCGGTCGCCAGAAATGGTCAGTTAGCTGGCTTCTGACTGTAGAAACAGAAATTATACCATCTCCAGATACAATAAAATTTTCAAGTACACTTGTAGCCTGCCTATTCTTACAGCTACCCTAATGCTTCTGGCTGTCTGGTTTTTGGCAAGATAATAATCTTTCTGTTTAGGATGTCAAAGAAATTTGTATTATTTCTCTGAAACATGAAAAATTTCTCCACCTTTTGATTCAAAGCACTGCTATGACTGGAGAAAAAATTTAATGTGGCATAATTTCATAGCAAAATAAATGTGGGGGAAACAGCTGACATTACGACTGTGCTGAGAGTTAGAAATTATATCGCCATTTTATGGGCACTGTTGGAACACTACTTCACCTATGTGTTCATTCCCTGTATATTTACTGTATCAGGACACATTACTTTTATTGTTATTTAAAACATGTAAAATAAATCAATATAAATATTAAAACTGAAAGGGTACTTTAATGTACTTCAGCTACCATCCAATAATAGTATATAGCCAGGCATCACTACAGGCAGGCATCAGACCTGGAAGGCTTGGAGGGCTTAGTTTTGCATTTTCTTAAATGCTCACAAAGTTCAAGGAGAATATTACTTGTTTTGGTGGTTACCTTGACACCACTACCTTTACTCCTTTGCAAATTTTTTTTTCCTAGGAAATTTCATTTAAGAAAAACTGAAAGAAATTAAGATTAAACTGAGCACAAGTGGAAAATCCATGGAGGTAGCCTTGTTGGTACCACGGGGTTAGTGGGCAATACAAACAAATGAAGCCTTTTCCCTACACCAAAAATCAGATGTTTAAAAGTCCTTGATCTGAAAAATGCAAATTATTAAATCAATATTAAGTGTCATATGAAAAAACTCTATTTATCTCTGCCTCCCATTTTGCTACAGTTCCTTCCCACATTTTCATTCAAGGACCTGTCCAGAAGTCCCCCTGTTGCTGTATCACTCATTTCTGCTGCAGTGCTCTGAAGCCCTGTGTTCCCTCACATGCTCCTACTTTGCACAGAGGCCCTGATACACACCTCTTCCACCCCACCAGTATCTTACACTTCTAATGCTTGGCACCACTTAGCAAGGCATCTTCCTGGAAACACCTCAGGCTTTCAACCAGCTTCCGTGTTTTGTTTCCTCCTCTAGGCCTGAAATCCTAAGGCAAGTTTTGAACTTTGGCTTGGGAATTGCACAAAAACGTTCACAGCCTAAATTACAGCTCATGTACCAGCAAAGGAGAAGTGAGAAAGAAACCACATACTACTGTCTGCTTCCACATGCATACTTCTTGGATAAAGAGATCAGGACCAAGGTTTCTTTAGCTTAGTCATTTCAAATTACAAACTCTGGGTACAAATCACATTTTTTTTCCTTTTCCTTTCAGTGGGACTCTTCCTTTGGTTTCCATCTGCCTTTTTTGTGCCATTACTCCAATGAACCTCTCAGGGAGCTCAAAAACCATTTTGTTTTTCTTAAGAATGACTAATTGATGAAAGAAACACTTTAGTCTCTAGTCAGACTCTTCCCTGCCTATTTGAATGAAGGATTCCCACTGTCACTCCCAAAGCAACTTGCAGAAAAGGGAAAGGAGCTCAACAGAAAGAGGAACCCAAACCTTGACAGAAAGACCCTGTTCAGCAGGACTCATGACAACAAACAAGTGAACAGTTGCCAGATCAGATATTTTGGTGATACAAAGAAACAAATTAGGCAGGCTAGTTTTCAGAAATCAGTAATGAGAAGAAAATAGAGAATGGGGCTCATTTAAAAGCATATTAAGCATCTTGGAAACTTCTAGGCAAAAAGGATAGTGTTCTGAAATAACAGAGAACATCTAACATGTGAAAAGCTTATCTTCTAGGAGGAAAGTAAATTTTTCATATTTTAGGCTTATAATTAGAAGCTGGCTAGTTGCTATTGAACTGCTGCCAATTCACAAATAAATATACACTTTTAATACAAAATATACAGTACTCGTCTCTCCCTGCACTATATATTGGTTGCTAAACAGCAATTTACAATATTTATGCTACTTTATAGTGTTTGTGACCTTTGTTTTTTTCTGGCTTCTTCACATATGGTAGATGCACTGGGAAACTGGAAGTTTGCAAAATTAGACATACATAACTTCCTTCTGTATCTGGATATATGTAATGTTGCTGTTCTGATTTTAAACACTAGGTACTAAAATAATGCTCATGACCGCGAGAGATTAACAGCACAAACAGCTTCTGTACTCCACTTTGCATATGCAGTGCATCTGTGAACAGTACTTCCACAGGTTATTCTGGTGCTAAAACTCTCTGGAACAAACACTGTCAGTCTTGCTGTACTGTGTGTTGTGTTGCAGTTTGGGTATATCTGCAAACATCCTCCAAGGCACAGAATGGGGAACATCACTTGAGTGACCTTGAAATGAAAGCCAGCTTGGACCCTCAAAATAAACAAATGAACATAATGCAAAGTGACCAAGTTGTTACTTATTATAACACCGGCCTCTTGCTATCAGGCTCTAGTCTTACAAACCTTAGGAATGTGCTTAGCTGCTCAAATGCTAAGCAGTCTTCCTACGCGCGGGTGTAACATCAGTAAGGTTAAAGGTCCAGGTTCACTCTGCCTGTAAGGCATGTAACTGAGACATCTACGTCTGCTTTTGCCCAGTCATCTGGGGCTCCCTGGGGACTCCTTGGAGTTCCGCATCAGCAAAGGGTGATTCAGGGAGGTGGCAGAGTCTTCCTGTGAGCTGCAGCTCTCCCTTAAAGTGAGTATACTCTTAATATCTCTACCTTGTATCAGAAGTGAGGTGGACCAAAGCTGGGCCAGTCTGTGTTGTAGCTTTTAGGTACTGACTCATGTTAGTAGCTCTTGTCCTGGAGTCTTCTATCTAGGCTCCCTGCTCCATGTGGAATGAGGTCAAGTACATATTTTAATTAGAGTATTAAAAACATTCTGGGTTCCTCTGGGTGAATATTTACAGGCAGCTTATTTCTTTCCACCTCAGCAATCTTGACTCATCATTCGTTTACTCTGTATGTTATTGTAGTGGCGTATGATGGGGTTGGATGCAGCTGTGAACTTCTTAGGGAGCTGCACAGGGGTGTAGCCACTCCTCTCCTACACAGCATCGATTGGGCACCACACTGAGCAGTGCTAATGTGGAGCAGAGGTCCAGCCTCCTGCCTCCCTCTTGCTTCTCTCCTCCCCTCATCTCTTTGGAGAAAGTGTCCCTGGATTGGGCAGATGCCTGGTTTGCTCCTTTCCATCTCTGACCCTATTGCCCCTGTGCACTCTTTCAGCTATGCAGATTTTACAGCTGCGTTGCTTTTATTTTCTGGAGCCGATTCTTTTATTCATTATTTGCCCTGTTTTTCTTGCACATTTTAAAGGCTTTTAGTACAGTGTAAGTACAAAGGATAGTCAATGCTGTGTAAATTAAGTAAATATACAATGAAACACTTGAAAACTATTTAAAGGAAATCATCTCTATATAGGTCAACACTTTTGCACATTTAAATCACCACTAACGCTTCAGTTCCCTGTGATCAAACAGGTTAAGAAGCTCTTTCCACTGATGAATCACTGACTTTGGCAGAGCACTCTGCAGCATCCTCACCTGGTACTATTTACAACATAGCAACCTCTTTCTGTTACTCCACACTCATTATAGTAAAACTAGATTATTCTTATGCTTTCTGGCACTATTTTTGTTGTAATATGCTCAACAATGTGGCTCTGTGTCTATTTGCGAACACTTACTCAGAGTTTTGCTTGATTTTCCTTTTTAAGCTAAGCTTGACCCAAATGAAATAGAAGTATCAAACCTGCAAGTAAGGTTTGAGAAACCACAAGGTTCTCCTGCTGTTTATATGTGTGTGAATTACAGTACATCAAGAAATCAATATTCCCTAGATGGTGCTTGTGCCTGGCACTTCATGGTGAACAAACATTAGATAAGACAATATAAATGGTACAATCCTTATTGATTTCTCTTGACCGCATAGAATGTGAAAGCTGCAGCCACAGTTAACACTTACTGACAGACTCATCTAAAGTTTCAGTGCTATTTTATATTTTTATGGTTGTCCAAGCTCAATTGATTCCATTAAGTTGCTAGACACATTTCAAGCCATCTAGATAAAAAAAAAAATGCAGTGCCTGGAATGAGATGCTGCTACTTTGTGCCTAGCAGGATAAAAAGGTTAAAGGACTAAATTGTGCCTGGATATTGGAAGGAGTTCTCTTTTATTTGATAGAATTTGTTATAGTTTTTAGTGATGGATAGGTGCATTTAACTAAGTTAAATACATGAATGAACAGTATAGGCCAGAAATGTCTATGGGGAAACTGTACTGGAAGGTCCCAATGTTATAGCCCCATCCCAAACAAGCAAGCAAAACAACCTTGTAGTTCCACCCCCGATTGATAAAATCCCCTCAGAAAAAAAAATCAGATTGGCTTTAAAATATTGAGTTTGGGATTTTTTTCCATTTGTTTTCCTCTTTTGACTCACGATGCACATTTTAAATTGCCTTTTTATAGCAATTTATATACTGTTCTTTTTCAAAACAAGTGAGCTTCTCACTCACAAGTCTGGGTAATTAGGGGGTAGGACAGCTTAAGAAATTCTGAATATCAGGATACGATATTTAGTGCCCCCCCAAATAATTCTCTATTTCCCTTTCATACCCAAAGAGCTCTTTTAGCAAGATATCAAAATATCTATTTCATAGTTTCTTACTCCCCTGCTGGGAAGATTTAAATAATATGATTAAATTAGTGTGAAAAAGGTGGCAGACATCCATTCCGTGAATATTAAATGAAGACTGGACTATGGGATACATAATGTCTTGAGAAAACCCTTTTTATATGCTTTTTGGTCTGTTTGATTCCCAACAAAATGGTAATTCAGAAATTAAAAATTGCCTGAAAAATGAAGTGGGGAAATGTATCATATCAAAACCATATCAAAACTAGCCATTGTGTTATGGTTTCCTCCAGAGAAAACATTTTCAGCTACAGTGTAAAACAGCTTAGAAAGTGCTGAATATTCTGATCCCGACGCAGTGAACTCTGAAGCACATGCTTTGCTTTAAGTGTGTTGTAGTCCTATTGATTTCAACAGCACTGAGCTTTGCTGGATTGATAGCAGCATAATCAGCACCCTCCAAGAGTGGGCACTCCTTTCCTCTTCTTAGCATATTCCAGAAAAAAAAAATTCAAATAAAACTTGTATCCATATGAAATCAGATGGAGGTCACATTTTTCAGGTTTCAAATGGACTGTTGTTCTTTTATAGAGATTTCTATCTCAAAAAATGAAGTGAACCTACTTGAAAACACCAGGAATAATTTAGTGAACTTTGGAAAGACTTTGAACAGTAAATAGTCAAGATGTTGCTTCCATCTTGCAGAATAATTTCATATATTTGAGCATGTTAATATAATTCACTTTTTCAGTCCACATTTGGTGACACTGCCTACGGTTTTCTGTAAAATTCTTTCTTTTACCAAAAAAGACACGACAAACTGTTTTAAAATAACAGGAATGTCTTTAGATCCAGAGAAAGCTGCAGAGTGGTTCTCATATCAAGAGCTTTCTATTTTCCCTATAAAATATTAGACATAATTAAAGGTGAGTTAAGACTTTGGTGAAAATCTAAAGAGCATCGGCAAATCTGAGCACTGCTCAGCTTTTCAATTGCTTTTCTACTTCTCAGTTCTTTTAAATGGTTTTCTATGGCAGGAACATTTTTCTTAATTAGTCACAGCTAATTAGTGTTCTGGCATAGACAAGTAATCAGAAATGTCAGAGCTGCAAGGCTACATCTCCCTAATCCTTTGATAATAATTTAGCCTCCTGGGAGGGCCTCAAGCTGCGGTAAGTAGTGGCTGACAATAAGGCAAAATTAGGTGGGCAGCAGACCATTAGGATAGAAAAATAAAAAGCACTACCAAATCCTGCTGAGCACCATCAGGCAACTAACTACACTGCCAGATGAGGTGCCTGTTTAAGCCTGTGTTGTTAATTAGCTGATTCTACCAGATCTGCCACATATGTCCAGGTGCATCATGCAAAGATGTGTATTTCTGGGTTTGCGCCAAAGGACAATTTTGCGCTGTGATCAAATTTCAAGAATCTGAGAAAGAAGCCCACATATTTCTTGAAGATTATTCTGAGTTATCAAAGAAATAAGAAGATCAACAAGCTACAATCCATTTTTGTTGAGTCTCTTTCAAGTAATTAGGCACGGTCCTCTCATGTTTCTGAGAGGTTAATACAAACACAGCTTTTGATTCAAATGTGGCCTTTAACCAGTTCTACCTAGTCTCAACTTGCTGAAGTTGCCTTGGCATATAATCTAGATCAAAACATAGGCCTTTTGTCAAATCACACACTTGCAAATATATACATAACAATGAAAGTGAAGATTACTTATTAAAATTAACGTGACAGGAAGCAATTTGAGAATGAGGAAAAAAATCACAATTGAAGTTTTCTAGAAAGACATTGTTGAATACTAAATACCACAGTAATGGTGCTTTTGAGGTAGATGTGGACAGCACAAGGAGCTGGTACTACAGAAAACTCACATTTAAAATATGTGTTCCTCTTAGCTGTGTAACATCAGCTGAAGATTAAGTCACTTGCCAGGGAGAAGCATTTGCACATTTTTAACACATTTTTTGTAAAAGGTCAGAAACTTATAAAAATGATGCAACCGAATAAAGCGTTTGCTAAAAATGTACTTGCAGATATGATGGCGAACAGAAATGAATCAGATGAGTACTTCGTATCTCCATTTAGGCATAGAATGAAGTACATGACATAGTAATGTTTGGAGAATAATTACTACCTCAAATAACCTCAAGTACCTCATTGAACTTAAATTGTCCATCCCTGCTACTAATGGAAAAAGAAAATAATGCTTGTGATACGGGAACACTACTAGCATTTAATTCACATTCCAGAAAAAATACAAGCATTTTTTTGACAGAAAAAGAGTATCACGTTACATCTGAACTTTTGAAATAGAAAAGCCAAAAGCAGCTACATAAATCTGGAGTGCTTAAGTATTTATACTACTCATAAAGACGTTCTGTCTTTCTGCACTCCAAAGAAAGTTGTATGAGTTCCCCGCCATTAACATCTCGTATACTGCTTGTTGAATCGTTACCCTGCACGAGGCACATTCGCCTCCATGAACAGCCCCTGTGAAGTCAACAGGACTACTTAGTCACACCACACTAGTTTAACACCCATTAAGAGATGGACAATCAGGGCCAAAGTCAACATCTACTAACAGGTGCCATCTTGTACAAGATAATGAAGGGACCTCTTTGCCAATGCCAACTTTTCCAGGATGTGCACTCTGACTACTCTATGTGTTTATGGCACACTGGTGCACAGCTTTCCCAGAAATTAGAACCTAAGAAAATGGGAAAACCTTCAGGTTTTATCAGTGGTAAAACACTGATGCATTAGAACTGTTCTTTTAAACCGTTCTTTATTTCTCAAAGCAGCAATAAATTATTGCACAAAGATTTCATTGCATATGTAGTCTTAATAAAATTGGAATCGTACATCTGTAAGTCTTTCACAACAGATCCCACATAAATATAACCTATAAGATAATGCTCTTAATGTCAAATAAACCAAGAAGGGTTTTGAAGGGAAAATGTTTGAAACTAAGTCTTTCTGTGTTCAGACAAGAACGTACATGATTCATGTGCAATTAACAGGTACAAGAAAGTGAGAATCTACCCAAGTGGCACTTAGGAACTTTACATTACTACAGAAAGTAAGTATTGCATTGATGTTTTATGCAAAATGACTTCTCTTTTTAAATCTGGGGTTTGTTAACAAAATCCAATTTTGTTTTAAAGGAAACAGTTTTTAATTTATAAGTCCTAGGCATTTAAAATGCCTAGGAGTAGGAAGACTTATTAGGCCCATCTTAAAAAATCAGGTAGAAACGCGATTCTAAGTCTAGTCAGTGATGATAACCTGGCATGTTTATGGATACAGCACCGCTTTTATTGAGGTTAATGGTAAAACTCCCATTGATTTTTATAGTGTAGAACCAGACTGCATAGGAATTTCATGGTTGGATATCTTTTACATCTGTTAATTTTGTGATCAGAAACTCAGCACTGTTCTTTGGTAGGCTGCACAAATGTTCTTGTATCATCCATCGAGCAGATTAACTTTATAAATAAGAGTGGCCTTAATACTAATTAGTAAGATTTTAGATTTATTCTAGGTTTGTGTAATTCCATTAAAATACTTTATTTTCCCATTTGCCAACTTCTACTTTTACAGCCTTTTCTGAAAATAAGTATTTTTCAAACACTGGTTTAAAAAAAAAGAAATGCAAGTGTACTTTGTTTCTAAAACATTTTACCAAACATTTTAAAAAATGAGATCTTGGTTTAAGCTATTAAACTTCAAAGAAGTTTCAGTGGGTGATGGTTTTAATCATAATTAAAAATTGTTATCATTAAACAAACACTGTAGTGCCTGTCTTCATGATTTAGTTGTTATACATTGAATCTACCCGAGTCACTGCAGCATTACAGAATCACAGAATCATGGAACGGTAGGGGTTGGAAGGGACCTCCAGAGATCATCTTGTCCAGCCCCCCTGCGTGAGCAGGCACACCTAGAGCAGGGGGCACAGGGCCGCGTCCAGGCGGGGTTTGAATGTCTCCAGGGAAGGAGACTCCACAACCTCTCTGGGCAGCCTGTGCCACTGCTCTGGCACCCGCACAGGAAAGAAGTTTTTCCTCATATTCAAGTGGAACCTCCTGTGTTCCAGCTTGTGCCTGTTGCCCTTGAAGTTTGCTTTATTTGAGTTTATTAGAGAAACTTGTCCCAAGTAACTTCATTGTCTTAGTTTACTTCAGTGGAGTATGGGATTGGAAGGAATTACATGGACCATTCATTGAATTAAGCCTACAGAAATCATGAACATGAAGCAGACATTTAGCCCAGAGCTACTGCAGACCATCCACATGTACAACATATTACAAAACCTTTACAGTGCTCTTTAAGATCTGTGGTGTTAAAAACAAACGAATGAACAAACAAGCAAAATCCCACAACTATAAGCTTCTACAGCATGAGAGTAGGAGATAAATGTCCTGAGTTCCTGTGACAGGAAGGAATTTGATAGGTAAAATTCCCAGCTGATCTTAGGAAGAAGACCATGTCCCACACCACAAAGGAAGACAAAAAGTCCTAAGTGTCTCTGACAAACTGACAAGCAAAAAACTCTGCGGCTCCAAATCTGGTAGTTGAGTTTAAGAACAAGATGTTGGCACACTGACCTTGTAGATACCAGTGCTACCAGGAGCACCAAACCATATTGTTCTGTCTGCTCTCTATACCCCTTGCAGAGGAGGTGAAGAATGAAATGCACCCAGAAGCCAAGTTATTCAGAGAAAAAGAAGGGAAAAAACCCCACCTTGGTTCTGCTGCATGTTCAGCAGAGGTACTTAAGCATAGCATGATTTAAATGGTTTAAAAACGGTGCAGAAAAAAATTGCAGCCCAGTCTTCTTTCAAAGTCCTCTGGAGATTTGAGCCTCTCTCACACGTGAGGATTCATATCTCAAGCTTAAGCGCCATTCCTCTGATTTTTCACATATTCTGTAGCATGGTAGTGCTTTTCCAGGCTTATCAAGCACCACCATAAAATGATGCACATTTTTTGTCTGCAAGCTATGAGCTTACATATTTGCTAATGCACTTATCTGATTCTGTCCAATTGGTTATATCTCCTAGTGTGATGTTGTGTAGAAATGTAATACCACCATATATGAAGAAAAATAAAGATACAAATAGATATTTGATACACAGAATACTTATGATGTACATCTTTTTTCTTTCCTTACAGCTACAAGCATTGGCCATGACAGCATACAATGAACACTACTGACTAAGAGGGGACAGGAATGGTTTTGCGTCTCAAAGGCAAGTGCTGTGTCATGGCTTGCATCCATACGTACAAGGAGACGTTTTCTTGTGATGAAAAGCTTGATTGCTGAAATCAAACTTGGAAGAGGTCCTTGATCCATGCTAACCTGATTGTACCGAAGGTCTGTCCTTGGTTTAGTGCTAGTTGGCCTAACCCAAAATCACGCCATGAACCATGCTGATGACTTAATGGTACGGATGATCACCTGCTAATTCTCAGGCCTGAGCCCAGGCCCTGGCCAGTCTACTGCTGTGGACGTAGCCTAAGGCTTGGTCCAATCCCTCTACATCAACGAAGTCTATGTTGTCTCTCCAGTGAGAGTTAGACTTGGCCTTAGGCACGTAATTTTATTAACATTCAGAAAATTACAACACAAGCAGAAATAACCCCAAAGAAAAACAAAAAATAGAATCTTGAAAATGAAACATATGCTTGCAGATTCAGTGCAAAAGCAAACTGAAGCAGAAGTTGCTAATATGGTTTTAGTACTTTGTGAAGGTGCCAGCTGGATGGATGATAATTTTTCTACCCCTGCAGGGCATCAAAGCTTTTATAAAATCATTCTTTTCACACGTATTAGCACTTAGCTTATTAAAACAGATGATACTTTTTTTTTTGTAAAGCTGCCTGGGAGTGTCTGGAAATATAAAATCTGAGATAAGTCTCATTTTGACCACCCAGTCTAACAAACAACAAACACTGACATGACATACCATGGCTGAGAGTCTATGTTATGGGACCTTCTGTGACTGCCACAACTGTAGTGTCACAGTAAAGGCTGTGAATTGCTGTTATGAAAACATTTGCTGTAACTTGCATAATTAAATGAAACTGCCAGCAAAGCTTCCTAAAATACTTAGGAGATGACACACAAATAAATACATTTCAAAGTCTGTATTATGTTCCAGAATTTGGTTTGTAATAAATTGCATTGCACGGTGCCAGGGATGACTTCTTTCCCTGTTGAAATCCCTGCATAATTGTAAGTGACTGACATCATTGTCATGTAAATTCATCCAAGTTTATAATAAAGTAACTTTTATTTTAGACATTTTTTACATGTGTAGCACTTTGAATTTATACAGAAGGTACAGTTTCAGCTGCCTACAGCTTCTCCTTCAGACAACTCAGAAAGGGACATACTAGACATAAATTGGTGGTCAGAACTTGAATGAGCAGAAATATGCCCAAGAGTGCTGCTAATGGCCTTATAGGAGAGCCTTGTATAAGGAAAATTGTGGTAGAGTAGGTGTTCATTTCTAACAAAAAGAGGAGGAATCAGGGCAAAGGAATGAGTAGAGGGAGGCTGCGGAAGCCAGTATCAAAGTTGAGGGAAATTATTGCAAAGATACGGGCTGGCCTTGAGGATGAGGAAGAGGATTACTCTGAACTTGCAGAAGTAGGATTAGAATTTTGAAAACAAGTTTGACAATTCAATAAATGTTTGGTCATCTTTAAGAAATTATAACTCTTAAACTAAAAATCCATAAAACAAAATTCTAAAAGTCATTCCATGAAAGTACCAGTAGATGTACCTGGCATAACTGGCCTCTTTCTGTATATGAGCAGACAGCAATATGTACAAGTTCTTTATTTAGGGAAATTAGATCTGCAATGGAGTCCACAAACCATGCCAATTCAGTTCTCTCCATTAACACATTCAAAATCAAAAGATGGTATAAAATTGGACTACTCACAGTGGAAAAATTACTATTTCAAATAATAATCTTCTACCAATTTTATTTACGTCTTCTAGCACTTAAAAGTTTCATGCAGAAATGTTTAAAGAAAGGCCACCCTTGATTGCTGAAGATGGCAAATAAAAAGCAAAAGAAAAAATGATCAGCAGGGAAGAACATCTGAATGGCTTGTTGAATATCATCAAAATGTAGCTTATCCCTTCTGATGTAGTAGTGATACCAGCTAGCTTTGCAAGGGTAGTTACTTACATCGAATAACTTCTCTATGTACATTTCCTCATTGACCTTTTCTCGAAGTATATCCTGGTTTTGTCGAACAAACATAATATAGGTATCTGCTAGATCCATCCCTGGTTTCTGTGGAGACATAAAGGGGAAGAAGTAGTGGGAAGGGAAAGAGATAGACCACTCAACAACTAGACTTACAAGAAGTTATACCTAAACAAAATGGCAACTGAGATTATGTTACAATGTTCACACATGTATAAAATGTATTTACTAAATCTGTGAACTCTGGGTTAGTTACCAAGTTCAAGAGGGTTCACTATTAATAAAGTTCTCAGTGTTATAATTTATGGGTGCTTTAAATCATAAATATTCATTGCCATATGTAATGGAATGACGTCTTGGCTCTGGTAACGCCAAAGACAAACTTAGACATGTTCCCCTTTTTTGTTAGTGAGGCTCTCGTAGCTCCTCCACCCTCAAGGTCCAGATCCTGCTATCACATTCAGAAAATGGTTTAAAAAAGCATTCAGTTCCTTTTGCATTGCCTCAGATTTGCTTCCAATGTACAACTGCATTTTGTGTCTGAGGTTAGCTTCTACTAATCCTGATTCAAACTAAGTTCAAGCATTTCCCTAAGAGCAAGAGCATAAAAAGGTTGGTATGAGAGTAGACCTGTACCCTTATTTTTCTGAAACTGTTGCACTGGCAAAATCAGCTCAGAGGATGACTAGGAAAGGAGTGAGGGCTGAAATGTTTCCCTTCGTGTACCAATCTATGTTCTGTATGAACAGCAGAGTAGGCATAATTTTCATACCACACTCCCAAACATGGGACAGGCTAGGATATGTTTGTGTCTGTGATACCATGTCAGACCAGCCAGAGTTGTTGCTGAAACTGCTCTCTGCTGCCCAGCTGGGACTTCTGGAACTCTGTGGCCACAAAATGTTGTTCCACACTAAAGCCCCTAACAGCCTGCAACATCCCCTTTCCTGCAGCGTATGCAGAGCTGGTCAGGAGTTTACCTTTCTCTAACCAAGAATGAACATAAGCACTTTGGAAAGTCTTCTGTAAATGCCCTCTATGTGAGCAAGTTTGTAAAAGTATCACTTGCTCCCAAATAATAGTTTTTAAAGTTCGCAGCATGCAAAAGAAGGCTAAGTTTTATGATACTTTACAGTAAGCCTCAGCACAAAGCTATTTATAAAGGATTCAGATTTGGCTAAGACTGACTGTACAGAATAATTAACAGCTCTAGGGAAGGAGGACGAAAGCAGTTATACCCCGTCCCTGAATTCCCAGGCATAAGTCATCTCTATTTCTCAGAAGCTACTATTGTCTGAAAACAGCATATGTACAAAGCTGTACATGTAGAATATTTAGCATATTTTAAAGCCCTGTATGTATAAACGTGCTCATATATTTTAAATATTTACATATAATTTTATACGAAGGCTTCCTTTCTAGTCTACAAATGGAAAACTTTTAATTTTTCTCATTCTTTATTATCTTGTATATAATATATTGTAATGTATATAAACAGCTCTGAGCACAGGAGGGAAGGAAAGGTGCAACGTGCTCAAACTAATACCTGTCCAGAAATTGCCATTACTATAATAGGATGAGAGCATTCTCCCCTCAAAACTGCAGTGAATGAAACCTCCTGGATCATGAGCTTCATCTCTTTTTTCTTGGTTCTACCACAGATACATATAGGAATATGGTCCAAAATAAGATGATTTTCTTTCTCATTTATACATGTGCGTCAATGGCAGTTTCATTTCTTAAAAGTAACAGTTAAATGTGGAATGACGGCCCAGTTTAACATTCCTAGCATCTCCAAAACTCACACAGAAAAACCAAAATGACTCCTGCACATTTAGATTTGTCATTCCAGAAGCAATGAAAGCTCATTTAAAAAACTTATCACATACATACATGCCTACGTGAAACTCTTAAGAGGAAAGCAGGACCATTTATATTTACATCAAGGTACATACCTTGATCCTAAGCATAGAAACAAAAAGATTAAAATAGATAAAATGGTTTTCTGTTGGAAAACCTGGTTAACAGAAATGAATAGATTTCATTCATAAAAATGTGCCTTCTTCATTAAAACATGACAGAAATGTTTTTAAATGAAACTAAATGATAAAGTGATTTAGGAGATTTAAAACAGAAAGCTGAATATATTCTTTTAGTATACTCAATAGTGATGGTAGAAAAGAATACAACCAGCATTGAAACTTTGTGTACTTTCTAAAATTTGATAGGTAATTTACAGGAATTGGACTGGTTTAACATGGAGACATAATGGGAAAATATTTTGAAATCTTGGGGCGGGGTGGGTGAAGGAGATAATCTAACAAATGAGAGGCTTGGAGATATATATTAAATATAAAAATGAATCTTCCACTGAATGCTGAAACCAAATGGTTCTCTGAATCATGCAATTCTTTCTTTTACTAAATCCAATAAAAAATGTTCATCTTGCAGACGGCCAAAGCTAGAAAAATAATATTTCTCATCAGCATTAACTCTCCCCTT
The DNA here is from genome assembly GCA_013400875.1 of Anhinga rufa. Lineage (NCBI taxonomy): Eukaryota > Metazoa > Chordata > Aves > Suliformes > Anhingidae > Anhinga > Anhinga rufa. The sequence continues at coordinate 833 of VZTV01112437.1, read as the reverse complement.
ATCTTTGAGATGTTTACCTAGTCTTGAAGCTGTGACATATGGGAATTTCACACCTAGTGAATATATTTTCATGTAGCTTGTGGCACAGGAGTGTAATCATTAAAAGAATATACACAAGTAAGAGTAACTGCAACAGCTGGTGACATTTACCAATTAGAATTACAGTTCTTTAAAACACTTCATCCTTCTTTAATGTGTGCAGGATAATTATCTTTGAAATTGCTGTAGAAATAAAATTAATTTTCCTTTTAAACAGTTTCTGCCTACAGTAGAAATATGTCTGGGTAAGAAGTTATCGGTACTTCGACACTACAACTCTCTGTTTTAAAAACTCACCAAAATCATTGCAAGCTAACCATCTCTGCTCGTGGTGAGCAGAACACACATTAAACATTGAATGAACCAATAGCACATCAAATACTTCATTATCTCTCCACATTGTATGCACTGAATTTATTTGCTGTTTCTAAACATGTGAAAGAAGAAAAGAAAGCTATTATAAGTATCAAAACAGGCTTAGTGCTATATATTTAATGTTTTAGCTTTTTTTTTTTTTTTAACAGGGTTTATTTGGGAACCTCTGATTACATGATCCTATCATTCCTCTACTATTTTGGATTATTAAACTTCAGAAAAATCCTAGGCTAATACAGAATAAAAAAAAAATTAAGCAATTGGATGTACCTTAAAAGACAAAGTAATAGAAACTGAGACTTATTTTAAGTAACTGTTACAGGGGCATTTCACTACTAACATCAGACTGACTCAATCAACTCAGTCTCCATTTCTATACCCAAAATAAAAAATTCTGCTCCTCTGAATCTCTGGCAGAA
>VZTV01112432.1:16135-48759 GCA_013400875.1 Anhinga rufa | reverse complement strand
AGGTTTGGGTGTGCTGGGGTTGTGGGAAAGTGGTGAAACCATGCGGCCACCATTGCCACCACCTCTAAAGTCCCACCTTTACCTGGCAGCCTTGCACAGGACGCTCTGGGTGAGGTGGGATGCACCAGTCACTCTGACATTGCAAATGTTCCCCTCTTTTGCCCCTCAGTACGGACCCACAGCTCCAGCTTAGGGTTATGAACTGAGGAAGAACAGAATCCCTTTCCGTGCTTCCTCCAACCCTTGGGAAAACTTTGCACCACGAAGACCCCAAGCCACGGGACATTTTGCCCCCCAACTAAGTTTTCCATCCTAGCTGCCCTACCTGAACAGCCCTTCCTATGGCGGGTGCAGCAGATGCTCATGTAAAAGGGGTTCGGGTACATGCTGTGCCAGACAGACCTGTTTGGGTTACTTCGCAGGATCTAAACTGCAAATACTGGGAATGGCAATCAGAACTCAGCCTCTAGTTAAGTTGTCAAAAGAGCAGAGAGGATGCTTGTAAGTGTGCTGGAAGAGAGCAGCTTTCCTTGGGGAAATGCCTCAGGCAGCAGGGTAGGGAACCTGATCTCCTCTGTGGTGCAGTGAATTGAAAGCAACTTCTGTTAAATGAAATTACTCCAGTTTTAGCTCAGTGCATCTGCGATTGGAGTGGAGACTCCACCAAGCGATGAATCTTTAATGGGACTGTCTGCGTATGTTGCAAGTAACCCAAATAGGCCCATCAGAGTTTCAAATGAATTCCTTTAAAACAGGTTTTTCCTATCGCGTTTCTGACGCCATTTTAACCCTTGCTTTGCATACAGTGGTGGCGCATGTGGGTGTTTTCTGTTTCGTCTTTTTTCAACGCAGCTGATGACTGTCGCGTTGTGAGGGGATGCAGGCTGAGCCTGTGGCTGGAAACGCACCGACTGGCTGCACGGGAGTTGTCAGCCTGAGACAACCGCTGCGTGGGCCGTCCACGCAGCTTCTCCCTCCCCAGCCCGCACACCCTTGGTCCAACTCTGTTGACTTGAGTGTGGGTCGCTCCCATTTCATTTTAATGTGTCCTCAACAGAGAGGAGCTGGGGTACCACCAGAAAAATCACTCTAATAGCAGCAAAACTTTTAAAAAGGCAGCAGGCATTGGGGGAAAAAGGGTTGCTTTCAATTTTTGATCTTCCCTGTTGTTGTTCTTGGCCTGAAAAGCTGTTTTCCCCTGTACAGGTCTCCTTGCTGGGTGCCTTTTCCCCGCGAGGAGCTCTGGTGTGTCAGAGCCCCGAGCAGGGCTGGGCTGCACGAGGGACAGATGCCCTTTGGGACAGCCCCTCTTACTGATCTTCCTGAGATGTAAGGAAGACCATCAGTATTCCAGCTCCCACGCTGTCAAAATGCAGCCTCTAGCCCAAACTTTTCTTAACCCATCTCATTTCAACTGCATGCTGCTTTCCTGGCTCTGAGGAATGGCCGCAGTGGAATGAGGGGCTGTCCTTGATGGGGTAACCCTAATGGGGACTCTCGGACATGTTGTTATTCACATCAAGTATCCTGTTGATGGTTTTATGCCTTTGCTATAGATTTTGGTTTCATCTTTCATGGCAACATAAGTTATTCCCTGCATTTTTTTATTCTTTTTTTTTTTTTAACTCAGCTTTTCATACGCATTCATTCCTCCTACAGAGAAGATGAAGGGGCTTATTGCTGCTCCCGCGGTGCTGCCTTGAGCCCAGGGACAGCTTCGGAGAGCAGCAGCTATGTCTCTCCTCTCCGTCCCACGCACAGTGGCAGATTTCTAACAGCACTGCAAGGTCTGCAGGGTTGGGAGATCACCCTGTTCACCCCTTACCAGTGGTAATTTTATCTGTAACGGGGCTTTAGCTCTGGCTGTTATGGGGTTTCTGCAGCGAGCAGGGCATGGGGGCTTAAGTGACCAAACCCATTCTGGGGATTTTCGTTCCTTGGAGGACCTAAGCCGGGCTTTTCCCTAAAGTGACAGCCACACCATGGGTGAACATAGGTTTTCCTCCATTGCCACTCTGAGTGACATCACTGGTTTTATATTTATTTCTCCTGCCTTTCGCTCAAGCCCTCAGTCCCCAGCAAGAGCTAACAGGATGGCATTACTACCTGTGGCTGCATTTTCTTGGCAGCAATTGGTGTTGCATTGGTCCCGGAGCATGGAGACCTCCCTCTCCAGCATCTCAATCCTGCTCAGCAGCTCCTGCAGGGACGGGAGGGAGGTGGAGCACTTGCAGGCCTGCTTGGGCAAGTTTATCCTGTGGGTGAAGGTGACCTGGCTCTTGCTGTCAGAGGTCTGCTCTGCGTACTCCGCCAGCCGGTCGTCTTCTGAACTCACCTCCTCGGCCGAAGACTTGAACATGGATGAGCAGCAGCTGTCCAGGGGGATGTTGATGTTGTAGATGTGGTGGAAGACCATGGGCTGCTCTTTGATGGGTGGGCTGCAGTTGGCAGGGCCACCTTCCTCATCCACTGCTGGCCTCTCAGCCGGCTCTGTTGTTACCTCCAGCCGGCACTCGAAAGGTTTGAGGATGGTGCCCAGCAGAAGCAGGTTGAAGCTGATGAGCACATTCCTCAGGACTGGGTTTTCACTGTCAGTCCCCATTTTCTTGGGAGTGGGAAGAGCCTTCTAAACCAGCCGTGGTCAGCCAAGCACGGGGAGGACCTGGGGACACAGAAGAAAAAGAGCATGGTTGGCGTTAGCCCTGAAACTGTGCTCAGCTTAGGCAAGTCCTTCTGGGCAAAGCCATTCAGAGAGATGTGGGGGCTGACTTGACGCACGCACAGTCCTGCTGGCTTTGGTGTAGCCTAAATGAGCCCCAAGTGGAGCCTATGGCTAGTGGGGAGACACTGCCATAGCCCTTGAACAGTGATGGGGCAGATTCTTGTTGCTTTTTTTTTTTTAAAGGAAACAGTTAATCTGCTACTAACAAAGCACCAAATACACGTGTTTTCCCTGTATGTGATGTACTTTCAGTGCCAAATCAGTATGGCATGTAGGGTCCAAAGGGTGACGGGACACATGGGTGACGGGTGACACAGCTCTCCGTCGGTTGTCTCCCATGCCCCAGGAGCTTTGCCTGGGGTTGCTAAGCGTCCTCCAGTAGCTATAGGAATGGCAGCCTTTATGTTAAAACACCGTTAAATTACACCACACAGGCTCCAGCTTGTTCAGGTTGATGCTCTGAGCAGACAAATCCCTCCCATTAAAGTGGTTTCACCCCCTGCCCGTGCTCTGGATTACGGGTTAACCTTGCCTTCATTTGGAACAGCACAACTTCTTGTTCCAGTATCGATCGCAGGGCCCTGGGTGGTAATCCAGCCTCTGAGGACCGCATTTATCTCCAGCCTAAAATCACTGGTGCCAGCCCACTTGCGCTGGGGATGGATTCACCTCCATTGCTCTTGTCAGGGCTATTGTGTGCTGACCAATGCTTAATGCCACCCAGTTTGCCATGAGGAATCACTGCCTGGTCTGTCAGAGGACAGTGCTAATGGGCAGGCGAGGCTGTGTCTCCAATGTCCTTGCACCCAAAAATACCATTTGTCTTGTGTTTTCTTTGCAGGAAGTACTTTATCTGCAGTCCAAGAGGGATTGCTGGAGCGTGGCTGCTCGTGGGGCACCTCGTGCCATGGTTAGAGGCTCTCAGCTGAGCCCTGGCACTGCATCAGTGATGGGATAGCTACTTAAATATTTCCAGCTAATAGCTGCAAATGCTCAATTGGATTTCTCACAGCATTTTAGGAGGGAATGTAAATTGCCGTGTTTGCAGCTCCCTACCTGTGTTGGGTTTGTAGGACCTGGACTGATGAATGCTGCCAATGTGTTTTGTGGTTCCTTCTGTACCAGCAGTGCAAAAGATGCGGCAGGCACATTAAAACTGGTCAACAGGCTCTTTACAGTGCTGGTAAAAAGATGCAAAGAGCTGAAGACTTCCTCGCTGCATCACCAGAAACTTTACCAAAGCTCCAAGAAGTTGTGGTTTTAGGTATTATTCAAAGTCAGGATATGGCTTTTGCAGTGTCCAGCCTTAATTCATAATTAACTTTAATAACTCTGTATTTAGTACCATTAATAACTCTGTATTCAGACTCTAAGAGGGCTTAGCCATTCACACAGGTTTGAAGACTATGAATAGGCACACGGGACCATGGGTGTTAAGAAGGACTTAAAACCTCGAGGATTTAAAACCCCTGAGTGCCGGGTGACCCATTTGGATGGACTTGCCTTGAAGGGCCGCTGTATGGAGAGGGGCAAATTGCCACATCTGCCAGTTCTTTTTTTTTCCCCCCCACATTGCCATGTGCCTCTTCTTCTGGGACACTTGGTGGCAAGAGGAGGTGCCTGTCAACCTAGTCTGACCCTAACTGAACACTCATACCAGTTCCTGTAAGCGGGAAATCAAGGTGGGAAGGAATGGCGAGTGGAGTGGTTCCAACAAGCTGCTTAAAGCCAGATCTCCCAAGCTGCATTTAGACCCATAGGGTCTGGGCTTGGGGTTTCACAGCCGGCCCATGCTAGGGCACGCTGGCCATGGCAAGCACAAGGTGCACGGTGGTAGGGAAGATGTCCTGGTGGCTTTTGGTGGATGCTTCCAACCTACCCGCGTGGGGTCTTCTCCAAGCCGTGGGAGCTGGCCCGGCAGGGTGGGTGCGATACCCCAGTGGTTTGATTTTTGGGGGGTGGGAGGGGATAGCAGCACGGTGCTCAGCTGTAACCCACAGCTGAGCCGCGCTCGGGGCTGCTCGTTGGGTCTTACTTTGCCAGAATCTGCCAGTGCCATAATCTTGAGCAACTGTCCTCCCTTACTTTTAGCGACTCTCCTTCTCTGGAGCTCCTCTCCGGCTCCCTGGCAAATGGCTGCGCTTCCCGCCTTCTCCTGCTGCTGAATTAAAGCATTTGTTTACTGGTTCCTCTCCTACAATACCACACGACTCCAGAAAATATCACTATTCAGCCACCTCGCAGCATTCACAGAGTTATTATCCCACATTACCGCAATGTTTCTGCTGCACTTTTCTTTGTGGCTCCCTGCTTAATGCCTGCTTCTTGTGAGCAGGCACCTGGGACTCCTTTGGTAGGGTCTCTTTTTTTTCCCCCTGGTTTTAGGAAAAGGAAGAAAAATGGACGTAACTTGCAGTGGGGTGGTCTCCTCCTTCTCCTTGGCTCCCACGGTGGCTTTGGCCATGCTTGCAGAAGACAGAAAGAAGGAGGGCACTGGAGATGACAACAGGAGGGAGGGAGAGGGGTGGGATCAGTGCTCCATAAGTGGTAATTTGGGGCTCCACTCTCAGACCCTGCCCACCCCCACCCCACCAAATCCTCCTCTGCCTTCTGGACTCTCCAGCAGCTCCTGGGTGGCCCTGCCTGACCCACAGAGAGACTTCTTGTCCCTGTGTAATGGGGCAGCCGTGACGAGGGGTGGCACAGGGACTAATTAGCACCAGCTGCCTTTGATTGACTCGTCAGCTTTTGAGGCTAACTACCTGCTCCTTGGCCTCTTGCTTGGCTTTTTAGTGTGTGCTCGGAGTGGAAGTAATTGTGGCTGTGAGCCAGCTGCGCTGAGCTGGGCCAGAGCTTCAAAGCAAGCCTCCTTGCAGGATTACAGGAGCAGCTTAGACATAGGGAAATGAAATCCTCCCCCTCCCTGCTCTTCAAATCTAGCCTGACTCAACAGAGGTGCCAGAGCCTGTTTATGAGGGGAGGAGGGCTCCAGGTGGATGCAGGGACGAGGGAGCAGGAGATGGGTTGGTGGATAAAGCGAGGCGAGCAGATGCACAGCGGAGATTGCTCGCTAATGACAGGGAGCAGGTTGCGTAGTTAACGACTCTCTAACCCATAGACTGAAAGCCATTCATTTGCTGGTAGAAGCTGCCAGGCTCATTGATCTGAATCTCTTTATCGGTATATTCATCACAGCGGATGCCAGCGGATGCTGCCCAGCTCTCGTTTCTGAGTGGCAAGTCATGGCATCCCCCTCCGATCCTGCTCAGCGTGGTGGCCTTGGGCAGGGGGTGATGCTGCAGGGATGGTGGCATCCCCATGGCATGATGCTAGGGGAGCTTTCTCTTTTTATTATTATTATAAACAGGGTCATTGAAGGAAAAAAAAAAAAGAGGAAAAAGTATTTCTGCCTTGACTGAGTGCTGGGTCAGGCTTAATGCCACCTCTTTGCTGTGAAACAGTGAAAAGTCACCCCAGTTCAGGCTGTTCCTGGCTTAAACCAGGCTGAATCCACAGGGTCCTGCAGAGCAGGAGGATGCTCCTTGGTGTCCTCCAAACCACAGCAGATCATTTGAGCCTTAAATCCCTATTAATCCCCAACTTCCTCCTGGAGGCTTGGGCTGACAGCTCTGAAGCCCTGCCAGATTTGTGCATGCATTCCCAGGGTCTGTCGTCTCCCTTCCCTATCTGGTCCTGCTTTTCCTCCTGCTTTTCCTCCTGCTTTTCCTGTCAACGATTTGCATTTTCCTGAAGGACGCCACCACTGTGAGCTCAGCCAGGGTAGGTTAACACAGTGGTTTGGCTGGCAGTGCTCCGGCGGTGTGTGCGTGGTCTGACAACAGCCTGAGGCTTCTTGACCAGGAAAGAGAAGTTGCATTAACGTTCCTGCTTTGGGTTCCTCCCGGTGCTTCCCAGCCCAGCTAACGCTGCCCATTGGCAGCGACAGAACCATTAGAAACCATCGACGGAGCAAACAGATCCAGGACTGGGCATCTTTTCCTTCTCCCTGTGTGAGGAAAAAGCAGCAAACTTCTGTGATTGTTTCACGCATAAAATGAGTCGCATGAGGGCAAATTTATCTGGGGTGCTTTTTAGTCTTGCTTTTTAATTTCTCCTTCACTGTCACCAAGTTCAGATAAAAATCCAAGCTGGTGGTGTTCCTGGTGGCTTTGGTCCCTCCGTCCCTGGAGATGGCCTTGGAAAACCTCTTGGCCAGGGCAGTGAAGGCAGTTTTGAGGCTGGTGCTTTCCTGGCATCTGACAGCGATGTCTTCTCCTTCACTTTCCACCAGGCTGGGGCAATGCCTCTCCATCGGCTCACACCCAGGGCAGGACAGCTGATACCCAGTTGCCTCAGTGTGGTGGTATGCTCCTCGCTCCAACTCCCCCGACCTGACCTTTTCCTGTAACCCTGCTCCAGCGATAACCACCAGTGGCGGTCGTGATGGATGCGTGCGGCTCAAAGTGGATTTGCGGCAGACAGGTAACAACACAATAGCCGAGGGCTAATTTATGGCAATGTATCCACCTAGCCACAGTGCTGGTCGATGTCCCACTCAAGCCAAATTTGGAAGAAACTAACATCTGCAGTTGCTATGTAAATATGAAAGTCAATCATCTTACCCCCACAAATAGTGAGCAGCCCAAGAACCCTTTGAACTCTCCTGCACGGCAGCGGGCTGGACACCAGGATCTCCCCTTGAGTCGGGACACCTCTCAAGTTTACTCCTCGAGGGGTTGAAAGAATCCTTATCACGCCAGATCCTTGGTAAGCGAATTGGGAATAAGCGCACTGAAACTTTGTCATATTAGCCAAGTGATAGAAACGTTTGATTGCACATATATAATCCTTTAGGCATAAACCATTGACCAAGTCTGGCGCTAAGTCTGGATCCAGCTGCACCTAGACTCCTCTAAGGGAAGTTCAGAGCACACGGGGGTCCTCTCTGAACCTCGTGACTCAACGGGAGGGTGTCCCTGATGGTTTTGTCTGCCCTGTCCTCTATGCAGTAAATAGTCCAGTGTACCTTGCCATCAAATCTTATTAAACCACTGTCGCATTTACCATTGAATGTTGTTAACTCACCGTTTTATATCAATAAAATGTATTTTTACTTCTCTCTTCTGAGTGAAGTGCCCTCTCACTCCAGTCGTGACACCGGCACAGCACAAGCTTGACGCTGCTGCTTTATTTTACCAGAGGTGGTTTCCCTTGGTTTGCTTTGCTTTCTGCCCAACCTCCCCGCACCGCCCCCACCATGGTCCCCCGGAAACATGGGTGTTTGAATTAAAGTTCAAATTAAAGAGTTATTAATGTTAATTATGAAGCCTGGCAGGCACTGAGCTCTCGGCTCCAAAGCATTTAAACTTTGGGGAGCTGTGAAAGAATCAATCTGCTGCAATTTCCGTGTGGTGCTCAATAAAAAACCACACAATATAAAACTGAGAAAAATATTTGAGGGCTTTTGCCAAACATATACCACAGCAAAGCACTCTTTTCCCCTCCCAAACGGCCTCTGTCCATCCAGGGCTTGTGTCTTATGGGCCAGCAAAAGAAGAAATAGAAAAACCCTATTAAATCCACAGTACATCCACCCTAATTATATATTTTTGGCTATTTTTACATTTGCTGATGGGCTGTATTTGTGTGTGAGCAAATGGGGCTGGGAATGCAGAAGGGAACCTGTGTGTAGTGATGCTCAGAGCAGCTGTGCCGTGAAAGTCATTAATGATGCAGCAGCAGTTTTTGGGGGGGCAGCATCACCCAGAAATGCAGCACCATGTCCCCAGCAGCATCTGCACCCCCTTTTTATTGCTTAGCAATGTCAGTTTAGCAATGCAAACCATGCCCCAGGGGCTGCTGTGGGACAGGCACAGGGACATCACAGAATCGCAGAACAGCAGGGGTTGGGAGGGCCCTCCAGAGCTCCCCCCGTGCAGCCCCTGCGTGAGCAGCACCCCCAGAGCAGGGGCACAGGACCGCGTCCAGGCGGGGTGGGAATGGCTCCAGGGAAGGAGACTCCACAGCCTCTCTGGGCAGCTGGGCCGCTGCTCGGGCACCCGCACAGCAAAGGGGTTTTGCCTCAGATTTCAGTGGAACTTCCCGTGTTCCAGCTTGTGCCCGGTGCCCCTTGTCCTGTCGTCGGGCACCGCTGAGAAGAGCCCAGTCCCACCCTCCTGACACCCGCCCTTCAGATACTGATCAGCACTGAGGAGATCCCCCTCAGCCTTCTCTTCTCCAGGCTGAACAAGCCCAGGTCTCTCACAGCCTTCAGATCAGATCCACACAACGGGGATGATGCCAGCAGTTTTATCTCCAGCATTTTCCTGGAGATAATTTAATATTTGGATGGTCCAACAACATTTTTAGTTTTCTGCCAGTTTTGGTGAATTGCTTTGGTTAAATAACCCCAACACTGCCTGAAAAGGTGCTTGAAAAATTAAAGCATTTCTTTCTCCAGCCAGATATTGTGTATTAAAATGTTTTTAAAGTCACTGAAGATGTGAAAATGAAGTGTGTTTTGTTTTGGGCAAGAAATGTTTTAATCTACCCAGAGCACATATATATGTATATATACATATTTATATGCATTTTTAATGGGTTTTTTTGGTGGTTTTTTTTGGGGTTTTTTGTTGTTTGTTTTTTTTTCCCTGAATACCAGATAAACCACAAGCCCTGCTTTCTGGTACAGATGGCAAACTGGAAAAAATCAGATTTATTTGGAGTTTGGACCAGGACACATCCTTAATGCTGACCAACAAACTCTCAAGAAATGGAGTTTTCTGCCTGTTTCCTTGGTGTGGCAGGAGCAGGCAGATATTAGCTAAAAGCCAGCAGTCCCTGAGCCATGTTGGGGTTGACTGGAGCTGTGACATGTTCCCTGCTGGAGCTCGGCTGGTGGGAGCCGGACTGCTGCAATGGATTTACTCCCAGCTGCTGCTAACAATGGGAGCAAGCCCAGAACATGGTGGTGTGTGAAGCAGGCAGGAAGCCTCTGAGCATATTATTTGGGCTTTTACATTGAAAAGTGTGTTGGAGGTTTCCCATAAGCCAAAAAAAAAACCCTGCTGGATGGTTTTCAAGGCTCCCAAAGCCACCCTGGAGATATCCGAGCGCTCAGTGCAGATGGTGCCTGCTCCGTGTTATGGCAAGATGCAGCCGCTGCAAGCTTTCCTCCTGCTCACCATGTTCATATGGAAGGAAATTCGGCTCCATGGTGTCCCTGGTTGGCTTCCCAGCCATAAGCTTTCCATCCCAAGGTGGCCACACAACTGGGAAAACAATGTGGACTAAAAGCTCTGAAGCTCAACCCTGGCATTTATTAGTCCTCCCAAGAGAGGCTGCGGCACTTGCTGGTCTAGAGCAGCCCATCACTCCTGTGCATCAGCGTCACTATTGGTTCTACACTGAAATTGCTGCTGGATGCCACAGTCACCAACCACAGCAGGTGAGGATGTGTGCATGGAAGGTGTATGTCTTGCTTTTGCTTTGCTTCATGATCCGGTGAGAAACTCTTGTGATTTGCCCGTCTCACCAGAAAGCACTTGCATTGCATCAGCCGTTAACTGAGAATTAGTGGAAATAACTGGGTCAGCTCCTCAGCAGCTTGAAATTGCTGCAAATTTAGCATCACGAGGCTGATTTGCACCAGTAGGACCCTCCTGAGTGGATGTAGAGATGCAACATGTCCTGCAGACCTGATTCCCTCCTGCAGTTTTCCGGCAGGGAGAAGAGCACTGGCTCCCAGTTATTACTAACCTAATGATGTGCAATTTGTCTGCTTGAAAAGGTTTTAATTTCATTAGTTCCCTGGGCTTCATGGCAGAGTGAAGATCCTTGCTATGGGCAAGTAAACATAGTCCTCTCCCTGATCAACCCCTTCTGCATCTTCTGCCTAATTGCAATCCTTGCCTTCCCTCTAAACCCAGCCTGCTGCGGGCTTTCAGGGGAATTAAAGGAGATGGAAAGCTTAGAGGAGCAAAGCATCATGTCCTCCATAATGCTAGACCCGAGCCTGAGGTTGGTTAGTTGAAGGCCAGACCCTGTGGACTCATGGGGCAGGAGCTGAGGACCAACACTGGTACCTGCACCACACCAGAGAAACCCAACCGAGCCACGTCACGCCACCACCAAGCAGCCCTTGGAGAGGGAACAGTTTTCACCCTGCTGAATAATTACATATTTAAGGATGAAATACTCTGATGCTTTTACCAGTGTTCCCTAACTATATGTGGAGGAAGAAATCTATAGTTTCCCCCAACTGACTGTAAATTCTGCCAGCTTAATAATTTACGCACGCTTCTGTGATTGCAGCCTATGTTATATCTTTCTTTCATTACATATTCTTTTATTGAATTGCCATGGCATATATCAATAGCTTCTAAAAGCTCCCACAGTAAAGCACGCAGTGGCTTAGCACAAAGGTTTTGGGGGGAATCTCCTTTCATTTTCCCATTAACAGGTAAAGCCCGGATCCGGTGGGTCTGACTTCACATCATCTCATTCGACTGCTGCCTCCCACCCGCTCCCCTGCAAAGCAAGGGGAGTCACCGCGGTGAATCTCATTTTTGCAAGGGTGCTGGCTCTAATCTGAGCCCATCCCAGCATTTTACTGAGCAAATTATGGCATTGACTGACTTCATTTACATATAGTTACGTTATCAGCGTCCCCGTCCAAGCCACTGTTCCTGAACCATAAGCTGTGAAAAAAAGCTTGCTCGGTACTAAATCCACTCATGTGACTGGCTTGCAAAGGTGGGCACCTAATTTTGTGATGAAAGCCAAGGCGAATGCCTAACTTCATAATGAAAGCCATTAGCAGTGGGCTTGGGCAGTGGCCTGCCTGCTGCCTGTACCTCTTGGCTATGACCAGCCCCAGTGCTCCATGGGCGATGGTGAGATGAAGGTGCAGGCTGCGAGCCCATGGAGCAGCAGGTCATGGTTCATGGTTAGATGCTTTCCTCCGGCCTCTAACTCCAATATAAAGACCCATGGTGTCCAGTGTCCTGCAGGAGGGTGACCTGTTCCCTTCTGGGTCCATACACGACACCCTGGTCCTGCGGTGCCTGAACTCCCAGCTCCTAATGGGAGTCACTGGCTGCTAAGACTGAGCTCTTCCATACCTCCTTATGAGGCTGGATGTGTGATTTGAGTTGTGACACATATTTGGTAGCCTGTCCCTCCAAGTGCTAATATTTGATGTCTGTTGGAGATGGCCTCGGCTGCTCCGCTGCTTGGACAACCCCCATCCCTTGGGACTCCCTGCCTATGAAAGGGCATCGCATCCAGCGCTTCACACCACGTATTTATTCACACTCAGTTATGAAATGAATCTCCCCTCAGAGGGCCTGTATGTTGCAGAAGGGTTTATTTTATCCTTACGAAGCGTCTCCAGGTATTAAAGCAGTTTTACCAGGGAGAGCCTGGGAGCAGAGGCTGGGACGGCTCCCGCTGCTCTCCCCTGAGTTGCCGTTTGCCCATAACGATATTCCCGGGGGCATCGCTCCTGCCCCATTCCTGGGGAGAGATTCAGTTTCTAAAGAAGGATTTTGGGACAGAGCCAGGCCTTTCTGAGGTGCTACCCTTCGGTGCTGAATCTGCGTGCCCGGTTTCTGAGCCCCATGACGTCTGCTCTGCCTGCCCCACTGGCTCCCGGAGCTCCGCTGGAGATGCTCAGAAGCCATAAAGGAGGAATTAACCGTAATTACGGAGCATCGCAGGGCGTAAACACCCTCTAAATCCTCTTTAATTACATGGGAGCACTTAATTACATGGCAACTGGAATGTAAGCGCAAAAATAAATATGATTTCATTTTTATCTTCAGCAGGGGCACCAGTAATTAATTTTGGAGGGTAATGTAGAACCCAGCTGAACACAGGCATGATGTGGACCCCGCACGCAGAGTGCTGCAGAGGTGCTGCCACCTGGGATGGTCAAACCTCCCTTTGCCCTCTCCAACAGCCATGGCTTTGCCACCCTTTCCCCCTCCCCTCTTGGTGGCATCCCTCTTTTCTGTCCATCCATGCACAGGCAGAGACTTGCAGACATGAGGGTAAGGCAGGACTGAGTTGGTGGGCTACCCACTCATCCTCCAGCATGGAGAAAACCAAGCATGAGAGCTTCCGTGGCTAATTCATCCCACAGCCTGTAACTGGTGGGATTCAGATCAGTTGGGGCCATGAGCACCTTTTTTTTCCCCCTGTTTGCTCCCAGCTCACATCTCGGGTGCCAGCAGCAAGTCCTCCTGCTTGTGTAGCTGATGCTTGGCTGTCATGTTGCATTAAACTCTACGAGTCAACCTGGAGCTCCTCAGGGCTTAGCCGACGCAGAGGCAAACAACCTAGCTTGGGATGCTCCATCACCAAAACACCGCCACCCATTACCCCCAGCGTGGATGGAGCGTACGGCTTGATGAAGATGAAGGAGCACGCAACAAAGTGCGAAGCCATGTCTAAGAATTTGGATGCCCTGTGACCTCCTTTGCCCCTTATAATCACCACATGCTGCCAGCACAACTGTGAAATGGGTAACGGTGCTATGGACCCGGAGAGGAAAATCCCTGCTATTATCACAGCTTTTTTTTAACCGTAATTAGGGAATTGTTGCATTTTCTCCTGGGAAACCTGAACAGGAGCACCCAGTAACTTGGTTTGCTTCGGTCTTCAAGCCTTAAAAACAAAACCACCTGCTGAAGTCAAACGAGCACATTTTTTTTTAAACTTGCTTTTCAGTTTGCCTAGTCATTTATACCCTAACTTGAAGTTGGGGGAATGGAAAAGAAACGCTCATCTGATGTGGTTTTGCATTAATTTTCCTCCCGCACATGTATTTTTACACAGCAGAGATTATATGATCGTGAGGTCGTGCACGCTGTGGCTTTTCCCCACATGCTTTATAACCCCTGTACTGGAAAAATTCAGATTTTTCTCCTTTTTAATATATTGCTCAAACTAAACTGTGTGTTACGGCTGATTTACATGCATATGCAACCTGGCAGGTAGCAGCAGGGATCACGCTGTTTGAACCCTCCAACAATTGATATTTTCTACTTGCCTTCCCATTGTAATTTCCCCTGAATATTCAGAGCAGCAGCAGACACTTGTGCAATAGATTTGGGGCTGGAGCAAAGCTGCTTGCGGTGGAGCTGGTTGTTGCTAGAGGGTGGTTTTGCTTGGGCAAAGCTTGTCCCAGGTACATCTTGGGGACCTGCAGGGCCTCCTTGGGAGGGGACAGCCTTGTGACGGCAACTGCAAGGAGCCTGCAAATGTTTTCTATCATCTCCCATCAAAAAGACAGCTGGAGAGAGTGCGAGCAATCCGAGGCAGAGAAATGAATTGTAGTCCTGCTGCAGAGACTTCATTTGATAAATAATGTATATAGAGTTTGCAGTAATAACTGCTTTTTTCCGACCTAGGCAGCTGGGCTGGGTTTGACACATCCTGGATGTATTCCTCCTTCCAGGCAGTGAACAGGATGGCGAGGGCTGGCTCGCGTGCTGGGGAAGGCAGGGCAGGCAGTAACAGGCTCTGTTGTGCCAGATAGGTCAATCTGGGGCTTTTCTTGCTTCTGACGAGCCGTGTGTGTGTATGGAGAGGAGGCGGCATTTCCTGGCACTGCAGGAGGGAAGAGATGCACTGGGGGCACAGCATTTAGGAAAACTCCTGAGGTTAACGCCTGCCATGGACATATGGCCCAGAGAACACATATAGCCCTGGGTGGGCAGGTGGGTACCGGCGGCCCCAACACCAGAATGCCATACCCTGACCTGCCTGCCAGCCCAGGTCCAGCCTGATGTTGGAAATGCAGCTTCCCCACCCCAGGACCACCTCTGCCCTCCCTCCCCTCATAACGGGGGGTCCTCCTCTGAAATCTCTTTTTTGGTTTCAAGCATGTTTTCCAAAGAGCACATGGCATCACCCATGGGTGCTCCCCCAGGAAAGATCATAGAATCACAGAATGGTTTGGGTTGGAAGGGACCTTTAGAGCCCATCCAGTCCAACCCCCCTGCAGTGAGCAGGGACATCCCCAACCAGAGCAGGTTGCTCAGAGCCCCGTCCAGCCTGGCCTTGGATGTTTCCAGGGATGGGGCATCGACCACCTCTCTGGTCAACCTGCGCCAGGGTCTCACCACCCTCACTGTAAAAACTTTCTTCCTCATATCCAGTCTAAACCCACCCTCCTTTAGTTTAAAACCATTACCCCTTGTCCTGTCACAACAGGCCTTGCTAAAGAGATCATCCCCATCCTTCCTACAGTCCCCCTTTAAGTACTGGAAGGCCACAATAAGGTCTCCCCGCAGCCTTGCAGGGAAATGGGACCATGGAGATGCCAGCTCAGTCACCCCTGGTTTATCCCTGCACAGCACTGGGAGCGAGTATTTGCCTTTGCGATCCCATGCTGATGTTACAACAGCGTGGAGTGAGGTGGTCGCATTGTCCCACCTCCCCAGTCTGCTGTCCCTTTGACCCTAACAGCCCTCACGGTGTGGCAACCCAATCCATCGCCCAGACTTCAGGGTCTGAGGACCTGGCTGGGCACCTGCACAGCTCCCCCAGTGCCACTGGAGGTATATAAAACGGCTTTAATCAAGGCACACAAGAGATAATGCTCTTTAATAATTTTTATGGCAGGCTGAACATTTCTATTGGAGTGATTTGGTTAAAATAGATTTGCTCCTGTTGGACTTTGGAGGAAGACCTGGGCTACCATATTAATGAAGGTGAGTGGGAAAACCCATATCTCTCCCTGTTTTACATCCCTGTGGAAGAACTGGAAATAGCCTTGGCTCTTTTATTGCAGGGAAAGACAAGAACCTTGGGAAGGGAAAATAGCTATAGTCAACGTGGGCTTGTACCAGCTGAAGGTCTGAGTCAGGATGGGTTTTTATTGCCCTATAATAGGTAAGTACTTCATTAAGGAGTGGATATAAATGCATAACATAATTTCATTGAGCCTGGAGCTGGTGCAGGGCAAAGGAGCTTGGAAGCAAGCCTACTGCTTCATGATGTTTTTTAAGCTTGGCTTTGCTCACTTTAGTTCTCCCACTAGTGTTATAAGTGTTGGGGTTAGACAGTTCACAAATGAGCACTTAAAAATCAATTTCAAGGCTGGTTTTTTATGCTGAAGAGCTGCATGGAGATGTAAGACTTTGAATGGAGACCCCTTCAGTCCTGTGACAGACAGTGATGTGATATAACCCCTTTCATGAATGGGTCAAAACTGATCTTTGGGTTGACTCCCATGGTCCCCAGTGTCCCAGAAGGCTGTCCCAGCACCTTGTATTTCTGAGACTCTTATAATTTCTAAGCCAAAATTAACCACAGTCAGTCGAAACACACTTTCTTGCATGCCTTTGCTGCCCTCCTTCACTTCTGATCAAACGGATAGATAAATAATGATAAATAACACATTGTGGCCATCCAAGTAGGGCTTGCTGAACTGAGAAATGAGATTGCTTAGGCAGCAATTGCAGCACTGTGGGAAGACAGGAAATAGCCAAAAATATTTGCGGAGTTGGAGCACAGTAATTTGAAAGCGAGGGATTGTTGGCTGCATCCTATTCCTGCAGAAAGTGAGGAGCAAATGTCCCTTGATGCCTGCTGAGAGCAGGACAGCCCTGTCAAATGAGGCAGACTCAACCCGCTAATTGAGATGGACATGGGCTGTTTCTTACACACCTTAAATAGAGCAAATAGGACAGTGTTCAGAGAGATGTCTTGGTATATGGCTGCACCTGGTCACTCCCTGGCTTCTGCCACCCACCACCAGCCTGTAATGGGCCATGAAATGAGGGCTATACAATTGCAATTTTCCCTTCAAAATCAGAAGCATTAGGCACTGTGGTGCCTCTGCCACCTGTAACACCAAGCTGTGGCTGCTGAGCAGGGCAGGGAGGATGGCACTGCAGAGGATGGGGCTGTTTTGCCAGGTCTGGAAGCTGGGCATCCCTAAAAAACTACTGGTGGGGCTGCCAGCTGGGAAGGCTTGAGATGCATCAAGGTAGGAATGGTGGTTCTGCTGAAGTTCAAAGTGTTGCAGCAAGAAAAAGACCCTGGGGTTGAAGCCTCCGGGAGATTTGTGCAAGAAGCTCTGAGTGGGAAACAGCAGAAGAAACTCTGTTCACCTTGACTGCAAGGCAGGATCCCACCTGGGAACAGCCTTGGATGGTTCCTTGCTGCAAGGGACAGATCCACTGACATTTCAGAGTGGTCCTCCTTGAGAGGGGGACAACGACGAGGTAACATCCCAATACTTGCACATGTGTATGATGTCTCCAGCTGGGTCTCACACTGGGTTAGGGGATCCTCCTAGAGGAGGCCACCATGAGGCTTTCAAGCAGGAGTATATTCTGGCACAGCTATTTCCATTTTGGAATGATCGTTTTACCTTTTGGGATATAATTTGGTGTGGCTGAGCAGGCAGGGTGGGCAGCAGCAGTCAGGCATTTAATCCCCACGCTGACCCTGGCTGTGCCGTTTTGCCCTGGATACCTCTCACTGCTCCTTATGTCCTTTGAAAAATGGGGATGATATAGGGCTATCCCCCTATGAAATGCTGTGATGACAGCTTAATGCATAGCTCCACGAGCTGGTAAAAATTCACTTCTGTGCAGAGGTGCCAATCTAATTTTCCATTCTAGATACATATTTAATAACCTCTTTAATTTACAGTCCTCTTACTCCGGTGGGATTATCTATGGAGTGATTTTCTTCCGCAAAGTCCAAAACACTCTACTGAAATGCATGTGAGAAATGAAAACAGAAAGCCTTGTAACAGACCCCTCAGACACGTGCTTAGCTGGGCAGGTGTCAGAGACAACTCCTCGGCCGAAAGTATGGAAAAAGATGAATTTTACAATCTGGTCTGAAACTTGGGTGGGTCCTTTTCCTATCCTGGCTGGCTTTGCCCACCTCTAACATGGTGCTTGGCTGGTCTCTTCAAGATAAAACTGAGCTGTGATGTCTCTGATACCTCATCTTGTTTTATAAGTGAAGTAAGTGGAAAAGAATGTTCTTTTAAAGCAAAGCTTGGTTGAAAGATCAATAGCAGCTTCACATGTATTTTTGTCTAATGTTTGGCTTTGTAGGGATTTGGGAAAAAATATATTGCTTTTCGTGCAACACATAAACGTGATGAGCTCTGCTGCCAGGTTCTGGGTTTTTATTACAAATTGCCTGCCCAGCCTGAGCCACTGGGGCCAAAACCATGTGGCCAGGGGCAGACAGTGAGCCAGGACTGCCTGTACTCATCTCAGACCTCCTCCCACCCAAATAGATGGGCACCCTAAAGCCAGAGCATGGTTGGTGTTTAGCCTACGATGTCCTGGCGTGCCTTGCAGAGGGGCTTTTACTCATTACTGCACGTACAGTGCTGCAAGATGCTCTGATGGAAGGTTTTCTGACTGCAAGTCATTTTAATCATTCTCATATATATACTGCACTTCCTGGCAGGGGATCTAGTCTGTTAGATACATGCCTGCCTCGCCTGGTCTGGAGAAACCAAAGAAATGCCAAGCATTGCTAATAGCTATTTTGAAATTCCATCTTCTTCACCCTGTCTTTCTCCTTCCTAAAGCTGCTGCAGTACTTACAGGTGAAATGGCTAATTGCAGGGGGTGGTACCAGCCATAAGTAATTAGGCTGGCTGATCAACTCCTTTAAGTCCATGTGGCTCTACTGCTTTCCGTGCACATTTATGTCAGCTGAGATCAAGTCAGAAGCAAAACATCTTAAATGCTGGGGTTGGGAGGTTTTGTGCTGTTTGGAGGGCAATGAGCGTCTATGGTTGGTGATGCTCTGGAGAGATAGGAGATGTGGGAAGAGGGAGAAGAAAGGGAGCTGACTTTTTTTGTAAGGACTGAGATTTCAGGAGAGGTATCCCAGGTTTGGTGGGGTGTCTATGGGAGTGTTGCCTTTTGCTATTGGGTAGAAGAAATACCAGAGGACCCTGGCGTGCCACCTCTGTCTTGTTCTGGGATCTGCTTTAGCATGCTGTTGGTCTGCCATCTGATGGCCTCTGAGAAGCATAAATATTGCCTTGCTGGGAGCCTTGAAGGCGGAAACTCATTAGTCTGTTCTGGAGTCCCGGTGTGCTTGTTGGGTTTCTGCTGTACCTCCTTCCCTACAATGCTGTGCCCTGTGTTGCCTTCTGTATCTCATATTTATATAAAAATATATATATAAAGTTTACATATATATAAAGATATGTATATGCGCTCCATTTTTTGATGCGTGGTAGATCCCTGTTCTATGCAAAGTTGGGATGCTAAAAGGGCATAGCAGTTAATTTTAAGTAAAGACGTGTCTGGAGGCAATTCAAGTATTTTCTTTAAATCTTCACACCCTGAGAAGGATGACATTTAAAACCAAATATCCAATCTTGAGTTCCTCAGAGCTGGCTGACAAGCAGGGGATGGGAGAAGATGGGGTGGGAAGGCCTCATCACTTCACCTCTCTCCCCGCCCTGTGTTTCCTGTTGGCTTTGAGGGGGGCTTGGTTCATGCCAGGACATCGCTGCGTGCCCGGCTGATGCTCCCTCTTGGAGCTGTTTTTGTATCTCCTCTGTGCCGCTTCTGCAGCTCTGAGTGTGCCAGTGCCTATCACAGGCTTTTCTGTTCCTACTGGGTGACCTGAGAGCCTTCCCATCCCCCTAAACATGGGTGCTTTGGGGCATACAGACTTTGACATGATCTAAATAAAATTCAGAGGAGCAGTTGAATGCGGTTAAGATGCTCTTCGTTTGCCAAAGCCAGGAGGCACAACTTTTTTTTCTTTTTTTAAATCAAATGTTTGTTCTGGTTTGAGAATTTGCAGGTAAATCGGTGATTTCCAAAGTCACTAGAGCACACAGTCCTGAGCTGGCACAGCTGCAGCCAGGGTTATCCAGTGGGTGTAAGGTGGTTTTATAATTGTTTTCTGAGGCCTTTTTCATTTATTTAGTTTTAGACAAAGCTGCTCTGCTATGTGTTTGCTGGGTTTAAGTGAAAACTCCTCCCGTAAGAGCTGGCCAGAGAGTGGAGGTGGGAGCCAGCTGGGGTGGGAGCACCTCGGGATGCAGCGCAACCATGGGGACGGGGAAAATAGGTGTCGTACAGGCGGAGGGCGGTCAGTAAGTGCTCTGCGCCTGATGCGGCCCCGCTCCCAGTGCGACAGGGCTGTCTCCAGCTGGGGTTACTGGAGACACTGGGAACCTCTGCCCTGAGCAAATTAGGCAAACATAATCCACGTGCCCTAGTGCTTCTGGGTGCTTTGCCTGGATGATTGCCCTGGGAAGTGCCAAGTGTTAGTGCTGGAAGAGAGGCCTCAATCCAGCTGGATGCAGTGCATCTAAATGGAGAGAAGCTGCTGGACACCCAGAAAGGGAACTGCCTGTCCCCCCATGCCTCCCACCCCGAGCTGCGCTGCTCCCTTTCCCTGAATTAACTTAAAACCACATCAGTAACTCACAAACCCTGTTTTCCCTTGCTGGATATCATCATCTGTGTTTTCGCTACACTTAAACCATGGGATAATGCTTCTGTACGTGATTATAAACCTGATAGAGCCCCCACCGAAGTACTTCCCTTCCTGAGGAGCTTAAGTAATATTTTTCAAAAAGCACTTCAGTGACCTTTGAATATCTGTGGAGCACTTGAGTGTACGTGACCTGGGGCTTTGGTGTTATGAATCCAATTCTGAAAAAGCCTGGAAATTGATTTACGGCTGTGTGAGATGCACACGGGCTTCGGAGACATGGGAGAGATGATGACTTGTTATCTGGCTCTGGAAACGCTTCAGCCTTAGACCATCACCATGGGTGCATCCATGGTGGGTCCATCCATCCTGCGGCAGACCTGCTTGTGGTCTCACTGAACACTTTCCACCATAAGAAAATGTGAGTTCATGCTGAGCTGGGTTTAAAAAGTGTCTTTGCCAATTTAGGAAACCTGAAATACTTAAGTAAAAAGTGCTGATATTGATGGGATCTGTTAATATGACACTTATCTGGTGGCTCCGCTGTGCTCGCACACCTCTGGCTGTCTGCTTTAGGTCTGTAGTTATGTTCTTGTTAGCATGGGCTTTTTTGGGATAAGTGATGGAAACTCTCCTGCATTTCACGTCAGCCTTCCTTGGCACGTTAAAAAATATTTTTTTTCTATTTGCTGTGACAGCAGGAGCTTAAATAAAATCTTAAACATCCATAAAAGTGTATTGGTTGTGGAAGTCCCTGCTCCCGGGGCTGGGACGCAGTACTGCGGCTGTTGGAAGGGACCATGTGATATTGCAAAATTGACAGAAAAAATGGGACCTGGGATAAGGTAAAACAGTGAGGGAGCAAATCTGCTTGCAAGTAGCAGGTCTGCGAGCTCTGTCGAGGGCAGTGGAGCATCCTGCGGGCGCTGCTCCAGCTCCTGGCTTCGAATCGCGTCTGGCTGCCGGAGTAATGTCTTCGTTGGCGAAGGCAAACTGGGGCATATACACACAGCTCCAAACCTGTGTGAAGTTAACTTCGTGTGATTGTAGTTGTAAAATGGCCCTGAAGCCTGAATATTTATTTTTAAGGAAGTCTCTCAAGCTGTGCTTCGGGATAGCTTGTTTTCCAAGTAACTTTACGCTGTCTAAGGGGAGGGCGGAGAAACTGCTGCAAAACTGGGGCTTTGGTGGGTCTTGCTGTCCTGCTGCCAAACCTGGCTGGAGGGCTGATGCTAAGAAAGCAGAGTGACCTTTGCAGAGAGCCAGATGCTGCCTGTGAGCTGAGCTTGCCAGGGGAGCAATAATTACCCACGTATACCACTCCAGAGAGTGCAGCCAAGCCTGTGAAGGAGGCAGCAAGTGCCACAAAACCCGAGGGATGCAGGGCTGCGACTGCCACACTACGCACTGGTTACCTGGGACTTAGCATGGCCTTTTGGATGCTTCCTTTGCTTAACTTGTTTTCCCTGTCTGCTGTGGGAGGCAGCTGATGTTGCTCAGCATGTTCAATCCAGAGCTGCGTCCTCTGGGAGGCTCTGGGACATGGTTGGGACTGAGAATACTTACATATATATCTATTTTTTTTTCTTTCTAATTTTATTTTTAGTCCAAACCCGGATGGTGCAATGTCAGAACTGCTGTTGCTTGCCTGAAGACTGACTCACACTGGGCTGATGCCCAGGTGAAACAGCTCCTGAATCCAAAGCTGTGCTGTCCTGGTGTTTCAGTCTGCCATGGGAGATGATGTCATGGTCCTGGGCTCAAAAGCAGTGTTTGGAGAAGACAGCTTCTTCCCCCAGCTGCTCGTAGGGTACCTCCTGGCAGCAATGGGTACTCTGCAGCCCCTGCTTCTCACTGGTACTTGGCACTATTCAGGTGGGGAAAATCATGTTTCTGGAAGGCAGAGATGGCTAAGGGCAGCAGGGGTGCCTTGGCTGCACCAAAACCAGCTTCTGTGGTGTCTCCACCCTGCTCACACCAGCTTGGTGCTGCAGGCTGGACGTGGTGCTGGTGGGAGGGTGTGAAGTCCCCAGGACCTCGCTGTGAAATCTATTTTATCTTCCTAAGTGAGGAGGCTGTAGAGTATCATCCCTCGGAGGGGGTGTACGAGTGACTGTTGTGTGTGTGCTCAGCTTTAATCCTACTGAGCAGCTTCAAGTGAGAGATGTCAAACCCAAGAGCCACTTGTGCCACCATGCCACCCCCCATGAGGGAACCTCTGATGCTGCAGAACCTGGACAATGCAGCCCCATCTCCCCAGGACTCCTCCTTCGGATCAGAGGACCCCCTTTCTCCTCCTCTTCTCCAAGCACTTCACCCCACCTCTCCAAGGCCTTATCTCTGAATGGCCCAAACGTTCACAAGAAATCAAATTCTGATGTTTTGGACATGAAGTGAATGCTTATGTCCCAGGGGAGGGGTGACCACACACATCCATGCACAGACAGGCTGTACAATGCCCATCGTGGAAACTCTACAGTGGTTCGGCATACCTCCTCCGGGTCGAAAAGAGCAAATCTTTAATTTCTATGACACCAGCAACAAATTAGCACGGAGGCAACGTTGTCACTGATGGCTTTGGCACAGTCATCCCCGAAGGGGAGTGGAAAGGAGCACCAGGGCTTGCAGCAGCCTCTTCCTATAGGAGATGGTTTCACTCCCAATTTTTATGTGGATGCCAGTTGATCTTTGCCAACTGCTTATGACTTTTTTTTTTTAACAAAACACCACTACTTGGACATCACAGCAATGACCATTGAAACCCCCTCTGTTAACTTGTCTGTTAACCCTGGACTGGAATTTGTACATTTGGGTTCAGCCCAAAGCTGGGCCCCAGTGAGACCCGTGAGCTCCTGCTCCTTGGCTGTGACATACCTGAATTTTATTCCAAACTAAACAACTAAGGATGCCAGGAGTGGAGAGTCCAACTCGCAAATCCTTGCAAGACTTAAAATAAGAATTAAAGATAAACTATAACTTTGGGGAAACATAATTTCAGTTACATTTTCTGGCTTTTTTTAGCCCCTTGAAAACAATACAGAGATTAATAGAAGGTGACTTTCCTACAGGTTGTTGTGGATCATGCTTTATGAAAGGACATGGATAATTTTCCCTGTCATTAAAAAAAAGTATCTGGTGGTTCAAACCACTATCAGAGCATTCTGAGCTATTAAATCCTGCAGGTTTCAGGGTAACTCTGTTAGCTGCGCTGCTATTGCATACTGTAGTATTTTCCCACAGGATACAGTTTCTCAGGGAGCTTGAACCATGTACGCTGACACTTGGGCATCTACAAAAGCCAAAATAACACAATTTCTTCTCTTGCATAATGGGGATTTTATCTCCCTTTTTATTTTCTTCTTTCTCAAGCTATTTCAGAAGTGTCCTGAGGTTATGCTGAGATGCTGACACCTTCACAAGCTTGGGCAGAGGGATGCAACAGGGCATGTGGTGCCTGTGTGGGCTTTCCCCTTTAGCAGCAGGGCTGATCGCCTGGGCGAGTGAGCTTACGTGGGGTAAGGCTGCTTGCTGAGCACAGGGCATGATCAAAGCAAGCATACAGTGCTTGGAATAGTTGATTTTATATATTTTTAAATATTTTAATTATTTTTTTCCTCTGTCTTTCCATGCTAATGTGATCTGTGCAAGCTTGGGACAGCCAGCTGTGGCTGGAGCCAGCCCCTTGGGGATCACTATATGCCTATTACTGGTTTTCTACCTTCCCACCATATTTCAAGGCTGATTAATCCCTCGATGGTGGCAGGATGTGTCTCTGTGATGAGCTGTGAGGATGCAGATGATGCCATCAGCAACAGGAGCTAGGTCCCATCCCTGCAGAAACCCCGGTGCCTCTGGGTCCCAGCACACCAAGCCTTGCTGCAGCGCTCACCACAGCACCCAAATTTGTCCCCCTGGCCAAAGTCACCTGGGTTACCATGGAGCCTGGAGGGGCTTTGGCTGCTGCCTGGAGGCTCCAAAGACATGAGAGTGGGAACTTAGTGAAAAGCAGGTGGCAGAGAGCAAAAGGAGAGTTCAGCCCTTACTCCATGGGGTTTCCCTTAACTAGGAAGGGAAGTCCTGCCTGAGCCTCCCTCTGGCAGCCAGCATCAGGTCAGCTGCTTTTTTTATTTATTCCCTCAGCCTTTATTTTTGTTCTTTGTCTCTATCCTGCCATCCCCCAAAGTAAATCAGCCACTCATCTGCAAACGCAGGGGCCTGGGCTTTGGGGGA
Source organism: Anhinga rufa (assembly GCA_013400875.1). Lineage (NCBI taxonomy): Eukaryota > Metazoa > Chordata > Aves > Suliformes > Anhingidae > Anhinga > Anhinga rufa. Next base: position 24,356 of record VZTV01112432.1, on the reverse strand, counting down.
GACCTCAACCTCCAGCATTTTTCAGTGCAGATAATATTGTTGCAGCACTTAAAGACTGTCCAAGCAGAGAGCTCTGTGGGAAAGCAGGCTTTATATGGCTTAAATGCTTTATATTAAGGCTGATCCTTTCTATCTCTGTGTCGCTGGTGCCTTCCCATGCACTAGCATGAGTTTTACATTTTGTTTTCCTCTGCTCTGGCTGCCTCCTACATCAGGCAGCTGTAAGCAGCTCTGTTTCAAAATGACCAGCAAATATCCTGAGCCCATGAAATCCTCGTGCAAACTCCTCCTGAGCTTCCTGGCCAGCCCAATACTGGAGATGAGGGACATTTTCCCAGTACAAACCTCCTAAGCAACAGCATGTGAAAGCCAACAATTACAGTTTCTCTTCAAGACTCCGTTGCCTTCCTTGATTTCTGTTACGTGGCAGTGCTCACAGATTTTCCAAATCGTTATTTATCAGGGCTGGAGCCTCTGGTGATGACAAAAATGGGAGGTTTTTCTACCAACTTCCCCAGGCAGCTGCTGCTGGTTAGTCATTAAGAGACCTGCACAAGTTCATCCTGAATTCAGGCCAAATTTCTCTTCCAATTTCCCCTCCTATCCTTCACCCTTGTTCCCTGTTCTCCCTTTGGGAGACCTGTTGTAGTGTATTTTTTTCCCCCCTGTATCTAGCAGAGTTTGATTTGGCGACCAGCCAGGAGAGAAAGAACTTGCAATTGCTTTGTCCTTTGGTGGGTTAGGTTGTTTTTGACTTCATGGTTTTCTGTTGGGAAAGCGATTAACAAGAAAACGTCCCATCTGTGACTCAAAATCAGACTTTTGGTGATAAAAAATGTCCCTAGGTTATCTCTGAGGCCACCGCAATCTCCTGCATTTTTCTTTTTCCATTTTTTTTCACCCTTAATATACATATATATATATTTATTATTAGCTCTTTTATTTATTTCAGAGGTGCTTGAGCATTTGAAGGGCACTTCTTCTCGGGCATGTGCAGATGGTACTTTAAACCACGTCCCCTGGAAGCAGGGGCAGAATCACGAGGGTTTTGGGGAGCTCTGGGTGAAACGAACCGAGAAGTGGCTGATGGAAAGGACGGTGGAGACAGGCTCACCGTGTTGGTGGTTTGTGGGTAAGGAGTTGAGAAATGCATCATCTGTTGTTGAGGTGGGGACTGGCAAAACCAGAGGCATTTGACATGTATGGGGAGGTTCCTGGCTCTGGGGAGGTTGGGATCCCCTTAATAAGAAAAGGCACCTGGTCATGCCAGCCCGCTGTCAAAGCGAGGAGGTGCCATGTATCCACAGGTGAACAGAAGAAATGCCAGCAAATGGCAGGAAAAAACCCCAAACATGGGGAGATCAGAAGAGGGATGAGGAAGCAAGTAACAAAGTGAGTGTGTCTGTACACATGTGCCTGAGCACGGCAAATGAAAAGGTTGATGTAGATGTCTTAGTACCTTGCTCAGGGCTTAAATAGCATTACAGGGACTTGTGGGATAAATGGGACCCAGTGTGGCTTGCTGGAGAAGAGCAAGCTGGGAATGAAGGAAAGGAGTGCGCCAGGAGCAGTGCGCGCTTGTCTTGAAGGTTAGCAAGGGGATGGGAGGAGGCTACTTCAACACGGGTGACTTAAAAGGAGTGAACTGTGGTGGGACAGTGGTGAGGAGGTGAGTGAGTGTGAGGGGCTCTTCAGACCCAAGGTACCCTGCACAGTACAACGTGATGGTAACGGCATCTTGAACTCCACCGACACCTCTTGAGAGACGGATAGAGCCATTCAGTTCTCTGGGTGTGTTAGCAAAACACCTCATTTCCAGTGATGGCAAAAGCTGCTGGAGAAGCTGCTATTTTGGGCTTGATTTGGGCTAATGGAGCAGAACTGGTTGAAAAAAGTGGAAGATAATTTCAGAAAATAAGTCACAAAATAGTGGAGCCCACAATGCCAAGAGAAAGGGAGTGAGAACAGCAGAGTAAAGATAATGGGCTGCAAAAATCTGAGGGAACTGGTAGGTAGCATCTTTAGAGAAGATAATCCAAGGGATAAAGAGTGCAGAGAAGCTGGCAATTACCTAAAGCGACTGCATTAGGGGCACCACAACAACCCATCCTGATGCAGAAGAACAAGAAGAAGGTGGTGCAGAGACCTGGTTGATCTGAGACCCAAAGAAGAATTGCAGAAAAGGGAAAGCGAGGCCAGAGACCTGGCAGTGGGGACAACAGGGCAGCGGCCCCACAGCTACAAGTTGGAGATGAGAAGGTGCAGAACATGCTTCAGCGGGCTGGCCATTCAAAGGCTGCACAAAACCCTTTTGTAAACGCACAGGAAGCAGAGGAGAGCTGAGGAAAGCCCAAGCATGTTGCTTAAAAGGAGGAGTAAAACTAAGAGATTCAGTGTGGGCTTTGCTTCAGTCTTCTCTTGCACCCAGCTGATTCGGACAGGATGACTATACTGGGCAGGAGCCCAACTCCGACGGGGGGAGAAGACCTTCCAGGGTATTTAAATCAGTAAGGTGTGCTTCTGTTGACAGGGCCTGCCGAAATCCCCCTTGGGCATGCTTCCAGAGCTAACCCAGCCTTGGAAGTGTTCAGGGTTTCTCCAGCACCGCAGGGCCCAGGGCAGGCTGAGAGCTGCAGAGGGACAACTGCAGGATTTAGAGGCTTCAAAACAGGGAGAAATGCAAAAAGAAGTTATTAAGCAATGAGTTTGTAAGAACCTGGAGGATAATGAGGTTGGAAAGTAACAACTGACATGGGTTTGTCAAGAACAAGTCAAGTGAGACCAATCTAATTTTCTTCTCTGACAGGATAACTGGGTTTGTGAATAGGGGGGCAGTGGTGGACGGGCTAGGGCTTGGCTGGTGGTGTGTGGCAAGCAACCGTGGAGGGTGACCTGCTCTGCAGGAAGGGTTGGGGACACTGGGCTGAGCTTCAGGGGGAGGTGAAAAGCATATGCATTGCACAGGAGTGAAAATGAAAACCTCAAGGCATGATGCCAATCAACTGCTTTCTGAATTGTCCCCCCATGGTAGTGCCTATGTCACTGCAAGTGCGTGTGCTTGCTTGTGTGTCTGTCCCAATGCTGCAAGCACCAGCCCTGCCCTTGCTAATTGCTCCCATCGTCATCAGATTGTCCCCATCACCATCGGTTCTGCTGCAGTGGCTCCTCATCCTTGCCATGGGCTGTCCTCACTGGGGGCACGTGGCCACCACTAGCTGCTTTTCCCTGCTCCGTCCCTGTCTCCTGGGTTCAAGACCTTGAAGGGCAGCCCTGCCCTAAAGCAAACCTTGCAGAACTTGCCCAGGTCATTTGTCATGGTGCTTTTTATTGACGTCTCTGCCTTGCTCTGCACGCTGCAGCACAGCATCCCCCCTCCTGAGGATCTGCACCTCCACCTTGCATCTCCAGGGACCGTGGTCCTGCCATGCTCATTGTGTGGCTGCATTTGTCTTAACAATTGACCCCTTCAGTTATTATTAGCCTTGTGGTCATCTCCGGCACTGCCTGTCATGACGAATTAGAAATAGAGTCCTCTCTGCATCATAGTCCTTGTTAAACCAACCATCCCTTCTACCTGCTGCAGTCGTCACCTCATTATAACTCCATTACTTTTAACAACAACTCTATTACCATCCATTATCTTTCTTATCATCTCCTTTATAAAGCTGTTATCTGCACCTCCTCCTTTACAGCCATCCCCTCCTCAATTACGATTCCATTATCTTTATTACCACCCCATTACAGTCATAATTATTCCCATTACAATTTTGAGATCTGCGTCTCCATCCAGACAAGTCGGTGTCTCCATCAGCCCCATCACCAGCAGCATGCCTTTCTCGCTTGGCGCTACTCCTTGCCTTTATCTCCTAGCGCAGTTACCGCTACCTTCCCTGCATTTGTAATTATCCCCGTACCAATGGTTGTATTTTAATTATTTTTCATTATGGTTTTACAGTCTTTTGCTGTTAATTGCTTCCTTTATCGGCCATTCTCCTCTCCCTGAGGTATCGCAGTTGGGATGGGTACAGGGGTGTGAGCTCAGACTCAGGTCAGTGATATTATGCTGATTCGTACCACCCCACCAGTGTCCTCCATTGCAATTCTAGCATTTAATCTCTGTTGCAGCCCTAATTACTGACATTATCTTTCTGTTATCCCTCAGCTCATCGCTGTTGCAGCTTCCCTGATGGGCACGACCACCTCCCCCAGCAGGCGTTGCCCCTTCTCCCCATGTCTGCATGGAGGAGCATCCCTGACCCTCTCTGATCTTCCATACCTAGAGCTGGACAATGGCTATAGGGACTGCTTATTCTTTTTAATAAAAATAATATCTGTGTGGTATTAGTGGAAGAAGTGGTTTTGTTGCAGAGATACAGGCTTTCATAAATGCTTGTGGTCCAGCCCTGAGCATCACATCCCATGGGTGTTTCTCTCCCCTTATCTGCTGTGTTATGGTTTCAGCTGTGCTGCCAGACCCGCCTGCGCTCCCTGCAAAACACCTTCATCTCCCAGAAACCACCCTGGTAACTCAGGAGCAGTGTTTGGCAGCTCTTCCGTCAGCGAGAAGAAGAGGGAGAAAGCCTCTTGGCCGGCACAGGGCAGGCTGCACCAGCGCTGCACCCCTTGCTCCGTGTTCATTGGGGTCTGGCAGCGTTGCATCGCCCCAGCTCTGGCAGGAGTGATGCAGGGTCCAGCGTGGTTCCTGAGGGAGCACGCCTGGCTCATCTAGCACGCTCAGGGCATCGTAGACTACATCCTACCGGCTAATTGCAGCCCTTCCTCCATGCACGAAGTACTGTGGACTAAAGATACGAACTGTGCACCTAACACTGGTGCTGAGATGGGCATGAATGTTGTTCCATCCCTGGGGCAGCGCCGGAGCTATGTGATGAGAAAAGGGCAGGGAGAGCCTCGATGCACCCATGGAGGAACAGGGTATCATGTAGCATACCATGGAGGAACGGGGTATCGCTTAGGGTGCCACAGAGGCGTAGGGTACCATTTTATCCCCGATACAGCGCTGATGCAGCTGAGGAAAAGCGCTGTGCTGGCAGGTCAGGTGCCCATGCTCCCTGAGAGGATGTTGCGAGATTGGAGTGGTTACAGAGAGAGTCGCAAAACTCCCTGAGGATGGGGAAACTGCCAGCTTTAGAGAGCTCGGTCTGCTCAGTTTATCACAAAGATTGAGAGGTGGCTTCATGTCTCCCTATAAGAACTGTCAAGGCAGGGAAATACTAAAGAAGGTACTAAAGATCTCTACGGCGGCAGGGAAAGTCAGAGCAGGAGCGATGGCTGGGAGCTACGGCAAGCAAATTTGGATGACTGATGCAGCACACGGGGTTTAAAGTGAGAGCGGTGCCTGTTCCCAGCAGCTCCAGGAGGCTGCTGGAAAGGGTGCGATGCTACAGCTCATGAGTGATATTTCCTCGCGTCCCTAAACCCTATGGGTCTGCAGGCAATGCTCGGCAGCAGATGAGCCGGTAACGGCTTGCAGGTAATTAACATCTCTGGTGTAAGAGGGGATGTAGCTCATGTTCAAACGCCCCTGGGTTATTTCCCACAATCAATAAGCTTTGTAAATAATGTATCCCGCAGGGGGAAAAAAAATGCTACCTTGCGCTTATCAGATTTTGTGCTCTGTTTGGTTTAGCAATGCTAAGAGGGAATACAGCTCAGAGGGAAAAATAAAAGATATAAATAAGTAAAGGGGTGAGGGGGGTGACCCCGTGCTGCTGCAACCCCCCCATGGAGCACTGGGAGGGGAAATCTGATGAAAAGCTAACGAAAGGGGAGCGCGTGTACGGGGCAGTTAACAGCCCCTAGAGCCACACTGCAGACTTCGGGGGAGATTTTCCTAATCCTGGCTCGGTTAAAGCAGACCAGAGAAAGGAGGCAAAGCAGTTAACATCCCTCGCCTGTAATCTCTTCGCTTCGCTGCTTGTAAAGGCACCTGACGGAGCTGAGCTTGGTGCGACCCATGGGGCAGTGCCCTCCCCGAGGGGCACGGGGACAGCTGGCGCTTGCTTGGCCACATGGCCATTCCCACAGGGATTTTGGGAGAGCAATGAAGCACCCAGCAATGCCCTTTCCACACCTCGGTGAGCGTGTGGGGAAGGCTGAATATAACACAGGGTGGCAGGAAAAATTTTAGCTTTTTTGGGTTCAAGGGGAAGGATTTGAGTGAAGAATTGGGAAGCAGCACCAGGATGGAGACTGGATCTCCTGGCTTTTAGTTTTAATCCATAGCCACAGGTTGCCTCTTAAAAAGTACAAACTGGGATTGCCCATGCAAGTGGCCAGAGGGTTGCCTCGCTGCCACGACCTGCTGCCGACTTGAACTTATACCTTGGGGTTTTTTTAATAAATAAAAACAACAAGCTGCCAGAAAGCAGGCAGCAAGGTGGCAAACACCTTCAGGATTCAAACAACACCCCCAATAATCCCTTGTTTGTGCTGCCGAGGCTGCTCACTGAACATCTGGAGCCAGCACATCTGGGGGTTTTTATAAAATAAAAGGAAACACAGGTAGGTTTCTCTGCCATAAAATGCAGAATTATGATATGCAGCAGTGCAGCATGGAGGTTTTCACAAGTTTCGAGGTGCTGGAAATTTTTGGCAAGGTCAGTAAATGGTTCTGTGGTTGAACTGGGGTCGTCCCATTTTCCACAGAGCCCCTTGCAAGGGCCTGATCCTGCTGCTTGGCAGCCCTCATCCCCTGACAGTGGGCGATTTCCACTCTGCACGGATGACTCTGGACTGCAAATAATCCATCACCTTCCGGCTGGGACCTGGGCTGGGCAGAACGGCTTTTACTACCCCACACCCCCCTCCCATTGCAAACCAGTTGCAAGCAGCAGGTGGGGATGCTCGTCCCTCAAGAGGGATGCGCTGGGATGCGCTGGGCTGGGTGAGCTGCGGTTAGGAGCAGGCACACTGCAAACCGCCAGGCTGAGAAGGGAGCACCTCGGGGAGTCTTTAAATGCAGCTTAATTACATTAGCTATACGCCAGCCGAGGGGATAATTTACCGTCTCCAGACAGATGCTTTACTCCTTGCAACAAGATGAAAACAAGCGAGCACAGCCCCATGCAGGCGCCGCCCGCACAGGGGGACTCTCCAGTCCCCGAGCATCTCCGACAGGTCAAGAATCGCTGCGATAGTGCTGGTGTTTCCTTGCAAAGCATCAGCCCCCACGGGCTTTGCTGGCAAGCGAGTTTCTGCGTGTGCCTGGCCTAGGAATACCCATGCATGGCTCTACCTGTAGGAGTAAATTACTGTTTGCTCAGCTTCTGTCTGTGGGTTGAGTTTGCTCCCCGCTTCCCCAGGAAGGGTGTTTTTTGAGGCAGCGTGGATGCTCACTGCTCCCTGCCGGCTGGAAAGCTTTGCTTTGGAGCTTGGCTGCTGGACCATTCAGCTGTTTCATGGTCTAAATTTCAAGCTTCGTGGGGCTGGCACCATCTCCTGGTCTGATTTTGCCCCCAAGGCATCACCAACCTACCAGCGCAAAACTCACCCACCCCCCAGGGACTAAACCTTGCTCACCCCAGGGAAATGCTACACTGGGAGCAGCATTGCATTGCAGGGACCGACCGGAGCCAGCACATCCCCATCAGGGTATCTCTCTGTCACTGTATTTAAAACCAAAAATCCCAGCTCTCCAGGCTGATGGGGCTGGGGCTTGTTAAATCTTTCCAGTGCCCTACAGGGCTGCTCCAGGAGCTGGAGCCCAGATGGTCTGAACAGATTACTGCAGCCTCCGGGGCTGTCCATCCTGGGCACTTTGGCAGGCCTGAATTCCCTCCAAATGACAAAAATAAATAAAATCCCTCAGCATTAAATGCTGGGAAGCCCATGAAAAAGCTGTGTACACAATGAAAACAAATATATGGTTAAATAACCTCTCTAACAGTATTTCTGTAAAATGCCTCTCTAAATAATGCCAAGTGAAAGGCTTTCTCTGTCCTGATTAACCTCAGTTGGGGAAGATTGTCTGTATCAAATCATTACTGTCAGCTGACTAAAAATGAATTAAACTGAACAGAAAATAATTCCCAAAACATCCTCTCTCCTTTCCAGTTCAGGACCAAAATAAAAATAACAATAAACCCTGTAACACCCAAGAGCAAATGCAGCCCTAAGTCACCACAGCCTGAGGATGAAGCAGGTGATGGGGACCTGGGATGGGGCGGGATGGGGTGGGATAGGATGGGATGGGATGGGG
>VZTV01112432.1:3471-16069 GCA_013400875.1 Anhinga rufa | reverse complement strand
GATGGGATGGGATGGGGTGGGGTGGGGTGGGGTGGTATAGGATGGGATGGGGGACTTGGCCACCGTCACCCCACAGAGAAGTGGCAGGACCAGGTGTAAGGGTCATAAGGGATAAAGGGGATCCTGATAAGGATTAATTAAAATAACCCAAATGAGCTACCCAGTCCTTCACTTATTGAACAGACCCCTTTTGTGAAGGGCTGGAATCAGCTGAAGTGACTTTTTAACATCTTTTTTTTCTTTTAGTTTTAGGAAGCCCAGCAGACCCCTGCGGTCAATACACCCGAAGGAAAGTGCAAAGTCACAAATCTCACGTCTCAGCTGGATAAATCCCTCCCAATGGGAGCATGTTCCAGCGTTGAAAGCTAGCAGAAGAAGCTCTCTTCCACACACCAACCCCATCCCAGCATGTTTCTGAGAAAAAAACCTCCCAGCAGCATCACTGGTGAGCGCTGAGGAGAGGGAAACAGTGGGCAAACCCTGCGCTGGCACCCTGCACAGTCACCCTCCTTCTGCATCGGCGCAAGCTCCTGGGGAAAACCTCCGAGTAATGGAAAGGTCTCAAATATTCCTTCTCCTCCTACTTATTTTTTTAGATGTTTCCATTTTCTCAATTATTTTCTCAATAACTGCATAGCAATTGTTGGGTCCCATCAGGACCCGTCAGCCAAGGTGCTCCAAGGTCCTCCCCATCCTGGGGTTGGACAAGAGGCGTCCTACGCTGGAATAATGAAGGAGAAAGGCCCCAAAATTTTGGGGTTAGGGGGTTGCGTCCTGCACCAAAGCTGTGCTGGTGACACTGCTGCAATGTCCCTGTGGTCCACCACATGAACCGGACAGAGTTTCAGGTCTTGGGGTAGAGCTGCTGGCAAAAATCCACATTGCCAATGCTTCTTTGACACAAACCCGCCACGTTACAAAGGAGAGTCTAATTACTAACTCTAATTATGAAGAGGAGTAAATCACCTAGATTATTTTATTTTTTGGCCTTTGCCGAGTGTCTTTGATATAATAAAGAAGAGTAATTGACAACCAAAGGGATCCTCCATCCTGACACTTTAACGACAGCCTATTTTCAGACACCAGAACTGCAACTCAGCGGTTCTAGAAATTGTAAAAAACTGGTGTAAAAACTCTCTGTCCGAGCAGTTGTAAAAACTTGACTCCAGCAATGAGGGGAGCATGACTGTGGGGGGGTGCCCTGGGGCGCGGGCATCCCTGCCGGGTCCAGTCCTGGGAAAAGATGACCATCCTCCATACCCATCAGCACCCAACCTTGTGGGATGCATGGGGACCTGATGGCTGCGGGGGAGAGCAAAGCATCACCGGGATGGGCTTTTTCTCCACCCAACCAAATGGTAAAAAGAACATTTAATCCCCTTGCTGGAGGTAGGGAGAGAGGGGAGTGAGCCACGAGCAAAGCCCGGCATGGTGAGGCTGCGGCAGGGGAGGCTCACTCCTCCATGAGATGGATGGCTGTCAGAAATGCCTCTAGGGGTGAGCGAGATTTTCTGCCTTTTGCTCTGCCCCTCTCCAGCTTTCCAACACTGCGACATCCCTGCACCTTCCCCACAGCGCTGGCACCCTAAACCAGCAGAAAACCCCACTATGAGTGTTAATAGGAGCAGTGTGCATGCTATGCATGTGCGCATATATATTTTGGAGCATCCTTTTGGGGTGCAAGGTGATGCAATTAATAGCGCAGCCCTGTCGGGGGCTCATTAAGGATCGAGGGAAGGCAGCGTGGCGCTGGTTTACGGTGCCTGGCTGCTGCCGGGAATTAACACCGACGTGCCACTCACTTTGTTTCGAATAGCTCTTTTGACTCGGGCCGTAAAATTAATGTCTGAGAAGATAGCTGGGAAAATAGAAAGCCATATAAAGCAACTTGGCACTTGGCGGGGGAATTGAGATGAGATGCATTTGGGAGATGCTGGGTTTTGATTGTGTTTATTTCCCCTCCAGAGCTGCCGAGCGCCCTGGCACAGCAGGTGACACATCCCCATCCCTCTGCCCCACGTCCCCAGGTCTCCCTAACCCCCAGCTCCCTGGTACTGCTCTTATCTCGCTGCTTATTTATCCACCTTGCTTTTCTCTTGACTCCCCCATGCCTTGCATGTTCATCTAGCCCTCCAGCCACTCAGTCCCTGCTTTATTCACTGTCTCTTCTGCCCAGCCTCTCTACCTTGTGCTCCTGGTTAGAGCTTTATCTATTTATATTCTTAACCTTTGCCTCTCTTTCCTCTGTCTCTTTAATCTGTGCATCAATCTTGTTTATGGCCTCCATCGCACTGCTCATCTTGGGTGCATTACCAGCGAGCTAATATGGCCCGTCTCTGTGCCCTCTCCTAAGCCATCCTCACCTCTAGCTCCTCCACACAGCAAGGCATGGTGGAAGAAGACTCTGATGCAGGAGCACGAGGTGCAGGAGCTCAGCATCCCACCCTGGGGATGCTTCCCCCCCCCCCAGCACATTTTCCCCCATTTTGGGCATTGGACTTTGCCCTGCACATGGGTGTGAAGAAACCTGCGGCTGGCAAACACGCACAGGGGCTCCCAGCCTCCTGCACCCCTTCGCCCTGGGATGCTTGGGACCCAGCCCTGCCGCAGAGGACAGTGGGTCTGGGGAGAAAGCTCACATTTCAGTGGTGCTGTGAGCTTGGTACCCAGGGCAGCTTTCCCGATTCCCAATTGATATTCAAGCCGAGAGGATCATCAGCTGAGCATCCTTAATGCATCACGCCGTTGCTACACCCCGCTGGCTGCTCAGGCACTGAAGCTCCATACTTTTCCTTGGCCTCCCTATCCCCACCCCATCGCTGCATCCCATAAAGTTGCCTCGCATGGCCCTGCCTGATTTTCCCCACCTCCTCTCTCTCCCCCGAGGGTGGGAATTTTCCTCTTGCTGATTCACGCCTCCATTGCATCATTTATTTTTTTTAGCGCTGACGCTGGCTGCATTCACCCCAGGGAAAGGCTAAAACCCCAAGCTGCTGCTTCGGGGACTGGCCCTCTGCCAGCCACGTGCTGCCGACTCAGCCGAAAACCTGCACCTGTGCTGAGCAAACCCAAACCTCTCCCACCACTGGGGTCAAATAAGGGAAATTGGGGGGGTTCATTTTCTCCCTGCTGCCCTATCCCTGACCCCGTGCTCCCAGCTGAGTCCCCACGCTGGGAGCAGCACACCTCGAACTTCGACTGGCGGCCATGGGCTTGGGGCACCCTGGGGCACCAGCGCGGCCACCCTGGGGACCGAGCACGGCACAGGGGGACGCGGGCAGCTGCCAGGCTGCCTCCACCCCAGCAAACAAGAAGTTCTATTTACTGGGACCAGCTCCTGCTGGAGGCTTGGAGCTGGAGATCTGGCTCTGGGCTGCTCCCAAGTGCAATTTTTCATACCAAATGCACTGGCGCACAAAAGGAAGGGTTTGGTTGGTTTTGTTTCATTTTTGGTTTTGGTTTTGTTTTTTTTTTTTTAATCCCTTCTTTGCATTAAAACATTTGTTTCCAAGTGACGGCAAGGAAAAAAGGAAGGGAGGCAAAGGGATGCAGCTCCCTGGAGATGATGGCCGGGGAAGGGCTGGTAATACCCACAGATGTCATGACTCTGCAGTGCCTCTGGCAGGCTGAGCCCAGGGCTTGGGGCAGCCGCACCACCACGGGAGAGCAAAGAGCTGAGAGCTTTGCCCTCTGCAAAGCCCTGGAGGGGATGCGGCAAGGCAAGAAGCTCCCTCTCTAGGGACAACCCACCCCGGCCACGTAATTGGGGTGTCCCACGTGCTGTCACCCACTGAGCCCGAGGGATCCCTGCAACTCAGGAGTGGACCCCGAACCAGAAATTAACTGCATTTGTGCCTCTGATCTCATTTGGAGCAAATGCTTTTATCAAGGTCAAGTGGCAGGGAATGTATTTCTGTAGCTGTCTGCAGGTTTGGGGAGGATCACCCCCCCCCACACACACACACACAAAAAAAAAAGCTGATTTTTCTCTCCAGTTTATTTTTTAGCCTGTTGAGGATGCCCGGTGGTCCCTTCTGGTCCGAGCATCCCAAAGCATCCCACCCTCAGATGCAGGAACTATCCCTGGATAGCTGTCAGGGTCTGGGCACAGCCACATCAGCAGCTTAGTGGGATTCGAGGAAAGATTATACACCGAACGGGATAACGACAGAGGATAAAAGCTTAGAGGGGATGAAAGCCCCTGGTGCATTGGGGCACAAGGCAAACACTGATTGCCCGGGATCAGGGAGGCAGTTTCCCTCCGGGAGGGTGATTTATGGCCACGGGTGGGATGCTGTTGGCACGTTGGCGTGGCTGCATCCCGTAGCCAGTGCCATTCCCTAGAAGCAAAGCCGAGGTTCTCCCCAATTTGGGTAGTGAGGCGTGGACGTTCATGTGCAAAAAAATACTTATAAGTGAAAATAAGTTTGAATAAAGCACCCCCAGCTCAGCATCGGTTAGCGGTTCAATTCATACCCCAAAGAATTAGATCTGCTCTAATTCCCTTGGTGTCCCGTTTAATACGACCCCGAGTATCGGTGTCGACTGGGTAAATGATGAATCCTGCTGGTTTCTGCGGCAGGGAATTCCCCACATGCCATTATTTCAGGAGGAGGGGAGCCCACGTTGGACTGGATCTCGGCAGCCTCCTCCATGCCAGCTCAGCAGGTCCCATGCCCGCATCCTCCTGGCAGGAGCAGGCAGCGGGAGCGGGCAGCCCAGATACAGGCAGAGGGATGTGCCGCTCACCCCAGCTCCCTCTGCCTCCGGGAATCAATTTGGGGTCCCTCCCGTCTTGTCCCAGCTGACGGAGGACTGTCCCACGGGGCAGGTGGGGTGGACCATGTGCCCCAGCGTGATGAGAGGTCTGTCTGCCCCAGCAAGGCGGAACCCAAACTCCCGGGGGGATGGAAATAAAAGCCACTGGTGCCAACCCACTGGGCTCAGTGGCCTCATGTCAGGCCGTGGCTTATTGAAAAGTGGTCAGCGGCCAGGCTGCCACAGGCCATATGCTGGGAGAGAGACATGACCGTGCCAGCACCATCTGGGCATGATCTGGGGGGTCCTTCTGCCTGGTCCAGTCCCACTGGTGGTGTGGGTCAGACCCTTCTCCGGGTTGGTGGCATTGGGGGTCTGCAAGGAGCTGGATGGCTTCAAATCAGCGCTGGGGAGGTAAGGACCAGCGCTGGGGTAGGAGGGCAGGTCCTCCATTGCTCTGCAGCGTGGTCCCTGGCTCCACAAGGCACAAGAATCATCACCCTGCCTCAAACCCCACTGAATCTGGGCTTGCACATGCAAGGATCATCATTCCTGGGCTGCTGAATGGGCTCCTAAACTCTCCCCATGCCCAGCCAGGCTGCACAGGACCCGGGTACGAGCGAGCCTGCCAGCAACACACATACGTGCTGGATGCAGCGATGGCACGTGCGTCCCCTCCCCCAGCTGTATTTAAAATCAAGATAATGCCTTATTCTTCTCTGCAGTGCAATCAGCCCCATCTCTGCTCTGCCTTATCCAGCCTGGGGCAGAGAAAAAGAGCTTTGCACCCAGCCGAAGGGAGGCACATGCCTTCCCCTGCTCCCAAGTGATGCTCATCGGAATGCTCATCCTGCTGCCTACGCAGGACCCATGTGCACAACACCCTGGTGTCATTAGAAATCTGTTTTCCCGGCTGAATCTTGCTCTCTCATCAGCTTTATGGGGTCCCATACCAGGATTTCTGCTCCAGTTACACTGGGACCCAAAGGGGATGTGCAAGGGCAGGACTGAAAGACAGTGCTGCTCCTTCCCGAGAGGTGAAATATGGACCAAGGCTGAAATACGGATGAGTGAGAGTTCATCTGTGATTTAACGGGTATTTTTAAGACCAGATGTAAAACCCAAGCCCTCGCTATTTAGAGTCATTAAATGTCGCCCGGTTCATTCTGCAAAGGGTAGGCACATTAACCTGTTGGCCCGGCTGCCCTCCGCTAACCACATCCTCATCACACAAATTCCCCTGACATTTGAAACTGCTCTTTTTTTCCAAAAGTGCTGCCTACTTGCGCTTCCCAACCCAACATTTTGAGGCTGGGCATTTGCTTCTTGTCTTTCCTAAGGATCTTATAACATAAATGGTGCTAACAGAGGAAGAAGAAAAGACCCGTTACCAAAGCATTAGGCATAAGCACATCTCCATCACGAAGAGATTAATTCTTGCTCCAATTAATATCCTCAGACTGCAGGGAGGAGCCCTCCCTTGGGCAGCGAGGTGCAGGCGGGCAGAGCATCACCCCTGCCAGGACTCACCACTGCCTGTTCTGCCTTCACCACCTCTCCTGCCAGCTCCCATTTCCATGGAAACCTGCCCTCTTTGCTCCTTCCCCTGCCTGCGCTCCTGCTAATTTAAGGCAACCAGTTGCTTTCTGCTCCCTGAGGAGTTGCCTGGACCAGCTGGAGACATCCCACCGGGGCAGGCAGCGATGCCGCCCTGCCTGCCGGGACCTGGCAGCCCCTGCCCACCGCGAACAGGGGTCCCTGCAAAGCTCGGGGTGGGTGCGTACCCTTACTTCTGCTCTCTGGCAGCTTGGGTGGGGAAGGGCAGCATCCCTCCTTATCTCTGTGCTTTTCATCTCCACTCCTTCCTTCCTCCCGGTCCTTTCCAGTGGCTGTCTCTCCTCTCCCAACCCTCCTTATCTCTCCTCCCCCTGTCCCTCTCGCCAGCTTTGTAAACATCAGTAAAACACTTGTCCAGGTCAAGCACGGTTTCCTGATAAACACATTTCCATTGATTGCTGGAAAGAAAAATCCTCCAGAGTAGCAGATTCTTTGCTCTGGGGATCGATAATACCTCCAAATCCCTTTTATCCCCACCCCAGCCCTCCATTCTGGTGAGAACGATGTGTTTTGGGGGACCCCCTTAGAGTGGAGGCAGGAGGGAGACCCTCCTGCAGGTACAGGGTTTAAGATACGACATCCGAAGCAGATAGATGATATAATGCATCTATAAATCCACCTGGGAGACTGAGAGCAGGGCCTGAAGGGCTGACCCCTTCCTTGCTGCACCCATGGGTGACAAACCACCTCCAGCTGCTTCCCCAGCGCATAGGCACCTGCACCCGCGTCCATGCAGGCAATCCCCCCACATCCTGCTTCCCTTCCCTGGGCCTGCCCAGGCATTCTTGTCTCATGCTGGAAATCAGGGATGCTTGGGCACTGCCTGAGCGCCTCCGACGAGCCCTGCGGGTGGGGACGACAGGCGAGGTGCGGCCGTGCAGTGCCGTGCAATGGCTGGAGTCCCGCAGGCCGCTAATGCACTTGCGATGGGGAAGCTCATGCGTCGCTACAGCGAGTGATTTAGCCGTAAAGCCGCAATCGATAAAGAGAAATTTAAAGGGATTAAGCTTTCTGCCTCTGCTGCCAACGAGATATTCCCCATCGGGGTCTCCGCTCCCGGACAGCATCAGCTGCCGTGGGACCTCGCCGGTGAGACGTGCGGCTGTGGGCACCCGCCGAGAGCCCCCGGGTATCTGCAGGGTTCACTCAAGAGGAATATTTTTTAGACTAAAATGCTGAATGACTTATAATCTACTGTGCAAAACGATGCTCCACCCACCTGTCCGGTCAGCGGTTCACCTCCTCTACAGCAAAACACAAAGGGCAATGCTGGGAAGCACCACAGCCCAGTGATTCTCACCATTTGGTGTGGGAGAAAACAAATTAAATTATAATAATAAATAATTAATTGTAAATACTTAATAAATACATAAAAATGATAAATAATAATTTGGGCTAGGAAGAAACCAGCCCAAGTGCTCCGTACGGCCCCTATAAACTACCGGAGCCCTGACCCAAGGGAACCAGCCAAGCGCTGCGTGGCGGAGCATAAGAAGCTGTAATGAATTCAGAGTTTCCACCAGGCTTTAATAAAGTCCTTCTGCAGAGGTTATTAAGGGAACTCAGATGAGAGGTGAAAGTTTGTTATGGATCAGAAATGATCTAGAAGACCAAGAAAAAGATAAAAGAGCCAAGCAGTGATGAAGGCATCTGACGGGGTGGAGAGTCTGGGACATCTCCTGTGGGCCATGTGCCCCGGAGAGGGGGCTGGACCGGCTGGAGGGGGCTGGAGGAGGATGCCCGTCCTCAGGAGGTGGGTTAGTTTTAAAGCAGAAGCTAAACCTCATTTATCCCCAGTATGGGCATTCATTCGAAATGAAAGCTGCCTTTGATGCTGAAGATGCTGATGCCACCTCCCTCCCGACAGCATCCAGCCTGCGCATAAACACCGTGGCCCTGAATCCCCCTCCAAAAGGCCAGCTTTACCCCGGCTCAGCCTTACCGATGCCACCAGGGACCGCTGCCAGTCAAAGCTCATGTACAACAGCTCCATCGCGGATTTTCACCCGGCTCCATATCCTGATTTTCAACCTGCATTGGCTGGGGGGGGTGCTTTGGAGGTGCCGTGGGGACACCCCTGCCAGCCTTGGGGCACCAGCTTCTGGTTTACCCCTTGCTAAGAGTGTGAGGATGACCTTTCCCAAAGGCAAAACAAGTCCCTGGGGTATCCAGGAATTGAGGGAATTAACACCCCACCAAGCCCCCCTAGTCCCACCCAGCTTCATGCCTCCAAGCTACCGGTGTGAGAGCTGCAAACCCCTGGCACCTCCGAAACCCTGCCCTGCCGGGATGGATTTTTTTTAATTGGATTGTGACAAACATTTAATACCTAATAGAGCTCACACCGGCACAGTTAATTAAGAAGGTGACTAATCCAATTCACTCGTGGGCGCACAGGAAGAGCGGAGCGGGAGGGAGGGAGCCTGCATGCGTGCGGGGGGCAACGGTGGGGAGGGAGCAGAGGATGGGGAAAAATCAGCTCAGCTGCTGTCGCCCTTCATTTAATTTTGTGTGCGTGCATAAATGATGAAGGAGGACTTTTCTTCCCCCTTTTCTCTTCCCCTTGCAAGCGCCAGAGCTGCTGAGTAAACGCTGAGCTGTCTCAGGCTCTGTGCGAGCATCACCGGGGCACGAGCCCATGGGAGGGTAGAAATTCATGGCAGGTTGGATGCTGGCAGCTGAAGGCTGCTTGGGGCTCAGCCGTAGAGTAAGCCCAAATCTTGCTTTTTATTTTAAAACACCCTCCAGCTGGTTTTCCAGCTCTGGATGGGATGCCGAGACCCGGGCACGCCTGCACATCCCCGCTCGGCACGGGACCCCACCGCGGGGCTGGTCCCAGGCACGTCGGGCTGGCAGAGCCAGCTGTGGCGACATCTGTATGCCACTCACTCCCCGTCCCCCTGGAGTCGATAAATAAAACAAGTGGAGTTATTTTGGCCCCGGGGACAGGGCTGTCTCCTGGAGCACAGAGCTGCTCTTTCTCCGTCTCTCCACGGCTCCGGAGTTCATTGTTATTCTCCAGTGGAGAACAGGACGTGGATTGAGCCGAGGTCCCCATCTGCAATGGGCAGCCAGAGAGAGACTCTCTTCATATTAGCGCCTAACAGCATCAATAGCGCTTTTAAATGAAGCCCCAGGGGGGAAACAAAAGGCCGGAGCGGGGAAGAGCGTGTGGGTGAAGCCAGAGGGGGATGAGGGAGACGGGGATGGAACCGGGGGAGGCGGGGGGCAGTGAAGGATGAGCTGGAGAGGAAGATGACGGAGGGGAAAACAGAAATTAAGTAGTTCAGTTTCCTACTGAAAACAGGGCAGCTGGAGGACCTCGGGATGCAGGCGGCAGTGGTATGCGGTGCCACTGGGGTGAGTGGGTGCTGGCAACATCTCCCGCCTCCCGCTTGGCCGTTGCCCGCTGCCACCCACCCAGCAGGAAAGCACCCTGCACGTTAATCAGTGTCCCGGTGCAATTAGCCTTCGTTATGCAAGGCTAGCAAAAGATGATACGTAAGCAAAATGGCAAGAAGACGGGTTTAAAATTGGGGGGAAAAGAAACCCCAACCCAAAGGAAAACTGGCCAACCTCTGCGCAGGGATGCTGCCAGCCTGCGGCCAGCGGCACCAACGGGCAGCACCAAAAGCACCCGCTGGGACCCCCTTGGCCGTCCTGGGGGGCATGGGGCGATGGGTGCGTATCAGCCAGGCGTGGGGAGGAGGTGACGATTCATCAAGTGGTTATCGAGGAATTACATGGAGGGTTCATCCCCCCTGTGGCAGGGAGTGAAGAGCCCGCCCTGCCCCAGGGTGCTCCTGCATTGTCCCCCTTGGAAATAATTACTGAAATTAAAATTATTTACTAAATGAGGCAATTCTTGGAGTGCTATCTCGAAGCCATTCGCCCCGTTTACTTTGTTACTAGTGCTTCATAATAAATTAACTGTGTAATTAAAGATAAGTTTAATGCTGCTGCTTTGCAGAGGGATTTTCTTTTAAGTCTCTGTGCAAGTATAAGCATCCCTTCTAAAAACACGTGCACGTGAACGCCGTGTGAGGAAGGGCCGAACCCTGCGCCGCGGCTGCGGGCAGAGACGGGCAGGGCCGGGCAGGACACTGATCCCCCACGAGAAACGTCGGGTCCCGTTAGTGCCAGCGTGTCCCCTTGGGGAGCCCCTTCGCCCCCGCAAGGGACAACAACCAGATCAAACCAAATCAATCTGCATTTTAATTACCAGCCTCAGGGATGCTGAGCCATCTGTGGGTGCCATCAGCCGAAATCGCCCCTGGTGAGGCTCCGTGCTCCCGTCCCCCGTGTTATATAGCAGGCACATGGGTGTGCTCCTTCAACGGGACCTATTCCCAGCCACGGCGCTTGGCAAGGCGAGGCTGCAAAACCCCACAGGGATCGGAGATCTCATCCACAAAAAAAATAAGGAAAATAAAAATATGTGCTTTAGGAATCCACGTTTTCAGAGATTTCTGCTGACTAACAGGATTTCAGCTGAAACGAAGGAAGCCTGTGGGGAAACGGCTCAAGAGCTTCGCTAGGAAACGTTTCCCTGTTGGAGGTGATGCTCGAGGACCGCGATGGTGGGACTTGGCCCCCAAGGGTGGGGACCACGAAGGGCTGCATGACCCAGGGCATGCTCTGCCCCTCCAGGTTGCTCACCCACCCTGCACCCGCCCCTGGGTGGGGAGCACAGTACAGGCAGGGCTTGGTGCAGACAGGGCTCCAGGCTCACCTCCCCTGCTAGCGATGAGCTCGGACAGCCAAAGCCCAGCTTTCCTCCATGCCAGCCGTTGCTGGGGGCAGCCACCCCCGAGCCAAACGCATTGGTATCGACTTGGAAATCAATTTTCAAATCCCAGGCAGCCGGGGCCAAGGCAGAGTAATTACAGTGGCCAGCCGCGTGCCCCAGCTAACGCAAACAGAGCAGCTTTCCCCTGGGGCATGGCCCCCACGCCAGCGCACCCTTTCGCATCCTGGGATGGAGAAAGCGGTGCTGGGTAGGCAGAGTTAAGGCTCTTTTCCGTCCTCCAGGAAGGATATTTGCACTTTGGGGGGAGACCCAGCACGCTCTGGAGCATCTCCGCTCCCCAGGCACCTCTCCAGCCCCACTCACAGCCCCCAGCCCTGCACTATCCCAAGTGGGATCTTCTCCCAGAATGAGTGAGAAGAGGAGGGAGCTGCACCGGGGATGAAGGATAGAAAGCTGAAATAATTTTTCCGTCCTGTGATGCCTCTCATAAGCAGAGGGGAAGGAGAGAGACAACCCTGCGCCTCTGCCAGACCCCTCTCCTGGAGGACAGCCATTACGAAAGGGCATTTCTACACTGGTAGTAGCTACATGCACTTTGTTTCCCCAAAGTGGGGGTGATTTTGAGGTCTCCCCCCAAAAGGAGTCCTGGCCTGGCCAAGGGAAGCAAGGTGGGTTGGCAACATCCCACACCCACCCAGATACCAATTACACACCCCTGAACAACTCCTCTAAGACGACCTGCACAACCGCATGCCAGCAGGAGGCTTCAAACCTCATCCTCCCATGGTGGCTCGCCATAGAGGCCAAGCACTGGGGCTTTGTCCGCTCTGGAAAAGGAGATGGGGAACAGAAATTCCTGTCAAAAAGCCCTTATTTAGCAAAAAAGCCAAGTGAGGGACAGGGAGGAGGCAGTAGGTGGTAGCTGGGATGGGTCCTAGCTTGTCCTTGGACATGCTGTCCCCCAAAACCCAAGAGCTTTTAGGAGAAAAATGTTCAGATGAAGATCTCTGCCGCCCAGACCTCCTCGAGACAAAGACCTCAGTGAGCCCATACCACCTCTGCTATCCTTTTCATTGGGGGCTTTGGGGGGGACCCGGACCCCTTCCTACCCCCAGCCACCCTAGGGAGCGTGGGGGGAGAATTTAGAGTCCCTGGGATTTCCACCCCACCGGCAAATCTGGCAGCAACCGGCCTCAGGTTATCAAATCTCTGCCCGTGAGGGTCCCCAGCGAGGACGTATGGCAGGACGAGCTCACCACGCTGGGTATTAAAAGCATTGTGTGTTACTGAAGGCAGCTGGTTGAAGCTGGGAGACATAAGCAAGGCAGCCGCCAGCACTTTGCCGGTGCCTGCCCTGGCTTTTCAGCTCCCTGTTTTGTACCTGCTGCCCTGCGGATGTTTCGCCTGGGAGAAACGTGCCGGTTTATGGAAATACAAGGCTTTGACATTGCAAAACATCAAGGAAAATGGGGG
>VZTV01112429.1:1850-17716 GCA_013400875.1 Anhinga rufa | reverse complement strand
GTTTTCTGGTTGGGGAGGGTAGGGGGTTGATATTTAAGGGCATCCTTACTGCCACTGGAGCTATTTGAAAGGCTACAGAGGAACCAATGTGAGATTTTTGCCACTGATGCTGAAGGAGCCAGGACTTCATGCTTCATTTGCTATAGCATTAGATGGAGGCAATAGGGTTGTGGTAGAGTGTCTATGTATTTCCACTGAAAATTTTTCTTCATTTCAGGAGTTTTGATATATGCAATGCTAAACTTGCTTTTGGAGCCCTAGTGTCACTAGGAAAATAATCCCTGTTTCTGAAGACAGTGGTTTTAAAGAGTCTGGCATCCATTTAAAATTATTCATTATTAAATTAGTCTTTTCACTAAAGAGTGAAACTATTGCCTGTAAGCTCTCTACACAAGAGCTCAGTCATTCAAAGTGATAGCAATACTGATTCTCTTTTTCTTAGGTTTTTCACCCGTAGTGAAAGCAGGAGGAAGTAAGCACAAAATAATGTTAATTTTAATACCAATACTTTAAGAAAACTCATTTATTCATGCAAAAGAAACAGAACTCAACAACTTTTCTTTGTAACAAACTTTTTCTCCCCTTTCTAACACAGAACAGATTTGGAAACATGCATTTACAAATCTCCTTACTGCTGCTGTTTTGTCTAAACATTGTCCATGGTAGCGATGGATATTTTTCTGAGCGATACCAGAAACAATCCAGCATCAAGGGGCCACATTTTCTACCATTCAATGTAAAGAGTCAAGGTATGTTTATTATTTTTTGTTAATAAATTAACAGAATTATTCCTAGTGGGTCAATACACAAGCAAAAAAGCTCTTTGTTTATACTATTTGTATTCAACTTTCATTGACAGTTTAGGTTTATTAAAATAATGTCATAATTGCAGAAAGAACTGGCAGTGGCTCTGACAGTTGCCTCCTAGTCACAGACAAATTTTTTTTATGCAATAATCACTAAAGGCACATAGAGCAGAAACAAAATCACAGCTACAGATCTGATATTCAGTAGTGGGAATAATACAACATGATTGTGTGCATAATTATGTACAATATGGTTATTATTCTCAAATTTCTTGATTGGACACTGCGGTTTCTAACAATAGACCTGTTATCTACAATATTCAGAAAGAACTGTTACATATTCTGTCATGTTATCTCTACTCAAAAGAGACCTTAGATGTGAATTTAAATATATATGATACATATGGCCAAATGAAGACCTGTTTAAAGTCTAGAAAGGCAAAATGAATTGATATATAGTCATAAAAATGACATAAACCTCTACATAGTTTTTTCATGAGTGGTTTAAACTTACAGTTTAATTATCAGACAAATCTTACAGAAATTCTACCTTTATTATGAAAAGTTCTCTTCATTTCATAAATCTGTCTTATTCTATAAGCAGACTGTATAGGCAATATATAATTGCAATGCTACACATTGTGACATCTTATACAGACAGAGGGGATACCCAGAAATAAGTCAAACAGGTGGCTATACTTAGGGCTTGAAACCATGAGTTCTGTTTTATTTTTCCATGCTTAGGCCAAAGCTTTTTTTAAACTTGAAATCAAAACTTCTGACTTCCTAGGTGCTGGTTTTATTTGATTAATTGTCCCCCAAAGGATGATCAGTAGTCTCTCTTCAAAGTTATCATCACAAAAATTAAGATAACTGAATCTCCCTTGTAAACATCCCTTTCTTCTCCACCCACCCCCTCCAAGAACAACATTATTTTCTTTCAGACATCAACTGGCTATTCAGCATAGCTGTCACTTTTGCTGTATCTCATCTACTTTTAGTTGTAATAACCATATTTTGGTAGAAATGAGGAAGCTGGATGAGGAACTTGGAAAATAGGATTTGCAAATAAGCTTCTCTTCACCAGAAAAAGGACGTTTTAGACTGTCAGGTATCTGCATTAGAAGATAGGGTAGCACAACAGAAGCAGATCTCGGAGAGCAGAATAGTTGCTGCTCCGGACATAGCATCCACATTACCTTCATTTAGGAAGTTTAATTTCAGAATAGCTCTAGTCTGATCCTATGGACTGTATGCTCATGAGCAGCACACATTGAGCCCAAAGTAGCAGCCCTGGTCCCACCTCAACCAGCTCCAGCCCAAGTGCTCCAAGAAGGCTCTGCAGTAAGAACCAAGTGAAAACAGCANCCTCATTAACTTTTCATAGTGTTTTTCCATTAAATAAAAAATTATTCTGAATAAAGTATATATTTATAATTATATTTAATTATATTTATATTACAAAATATTTATATAATTTTAAAGTGAAGTACAATATTTGCTTTATTATCCTCTACCGTACTTCACTTCTCTTCTCTTTGTACTGTTTGTTCCTCCCCCCCCCGTACAGAAAACATTTGGAAAAGGGGCAACCAGCAGCCAGTTAAGAAAAAGGAAGGAGCAGAATAGACAGGAAACTGGGTGAAAGGGGGAAATGAATTGTCCTGAGCTAAGCTTTCACTTTATATACTAACACAGAGTGTAATGTGCATGAAACTTCATATTTAGAATGAGAGTGATTACATAAACATGTGAGAAGTGTAAAATGCTGTCTATTTAGGAAAGGTAACAAGGACTAGACAAGACCTCAAAAGCAGGAACAGCCTACAGTTTTACGGTCATTCAAAATTGATTAACAGATCTTAATTTAGGGAACAAGCATCAAAACGAAGGACTGGAAAACCACTGTTACTCTTCAGTCTGGAAAACAAGCATCTTATAAAGAGTTTTTATAAGAGTTTAAAAGGCGACACACTGTTAGAGATCATAATTTCTAGTCTGAGACAATCATGCAAGAATAAAACAGGAGACTACAGACCAAATTAATCTAAGTATTGTCCATGGAGTTCTTCCATATGCAAGTAGCTCAAGTAGCATATGGCAAGCTTTTGGTCCTGTTGGATCAAAATTGGTCCTATTGGTTCCTATTTGGTCACCAAACATTGGCTTCTAGAGATTTAGTTACCAATTAATTCTCTTTGTTTTGTACAACTTTGTCAAAAAGCCGTCTGGAGCTAAAATTTCAGTCTAGGTCAAAACTGGTGACTCAGGACAACATGTAATAGATCATACAATTTCTGTTGGCAATCAAACCCTATTAAAGCTTCATTTAATTTGGTTAAACCGTTTTAACAGTTTCAAAAATCTTGTTCTTGACAGCTCTCCAGTCAGAATACATTTTCCTTTTCTCTATGTATTTAGTGTTACCATTTTTTAACTATAGGAGGACTTAATTTTTAAACCAGTAGCTCTGACTTGAAATCTTTGAAAAGTCCTAGTTGAGAATATGTTCAGCAACGCTTAGATAAGCCATTATTGCAGGTTATGCTAAAGTCTTCATACTTAATTCAATACATATATAGGGTTTGACTGCACTCAGAGAGCATAAACCAACTTTGCATCAAGGTATGTGCCAAGACATATAAAAGAGTAGCCAACCACTACTTCAGTTTTCCTGGTAAAAATCCTACTTCATTAATGTGTACAGCTATCCTTTCCTCTGAGGACTTACCATTGCCTCTAGACAGCACAATTACCAGACATATTAATCTAAAAGCAGCACAACTTTGAAACAATATAGCTCCTCATAGAAAATATCTATAAAAACACAAACCCTGACAAAGACTTTAGCATCTTATGCAAAAAGGCAGCACCCACCACTTCGCGAACCTAGGACTGATACGAAGGTGCATCTAAAACATGGTAAAAAGCAAGAAAGAGAAGAACTCCGAAGCTAAAGTTTGATGAAATTTGCCATGAAAAAGAAAATTAGATCAATGGCAATAACTGCATATTACTATATACAGCTGAATAAAATGAATGTTGCCTCCCCACAGAAATTAAACTCACTTGGACTGCCAAAGAACAAAACACACTTGGTAGGCTTGGACATAGTTCCTTGAGTTACAGTTATGAAAGAGCAGACCTGGCTGGGGTCACTGTTGTCTTCTGCCAAAGTATCCACATAAATATATCAACTACATTGAATCCAAAACCAAGTAAAAACCTATTCATGTTTTTCCCCTTAATGCTTTACAACTGAAACAGCGTTAGCTTAGGAACCTATTTAGGTATTTGTATTGAGGCTTTGACCTGACCTGCCTGTGTTCTCTGGTGTGAATAGATAGTTTCTGAAGTTCTATCCATAAATAGAGCCTATGGAATAAATTCTGAGTCTTCCAGTTGAGTAAGCTGTTTTCTCTGATGGCAGCAATCTTATCTGTGGTGAAGAGAAAATGTGTAATGTGTAAAGAACATTTCAATGCCACTTCTGCTGAAGGGTAAATGCTAATTCTGACAGGCTTAAGCCTTTTGCAAACTATTTTTCATACAATGTAGTTCTTAAAATTTGCCATACCTTCCGTCACCTATGTAAAAAGAAAACCAACTTGTAATTGCACCCTACTGCATCTGGGAGTTCAGTAGTAAGAAATCCAACAATATTAGTAAGATACCAAAGACTGCACCAGACTTGTCACTGGTACTCACAGATTCCACAATCTCCTTTGCAGCTGAGAAGGATGGGTGTTTGCATTTTCAGTTTGTCGATAAATCACAAACATTGCTTTCTTCTATGTGTAGGATTTTAACAACTATCTTCCCTTTCATTGTCTGAAGGAGGATGAGATAGGAAGGCATGCAAAATAAAGTTATATGCATTTGTGCTGATTTTATGCACCAGCAAAAAAAAAAAGCACTCTGTACACTTAGTAGATAAGAACAATTTCCTTAGCAATATACGAAGAAGGCAACCTTGCAGATCCAATATCAAACCAAAATCAAATGTAGTTCATATAAATATCTCTATGTTTTTAAAATACAATATGTAGAAGAATCGTTTTCTTCCTCCATGTCATTTTTGGTTCATCAAGACTAACCACAGATTGGAAAAAAGCAATTTATTAATAAAATACATACACACACTGCTCTCTTTCTAAGAGACTGAAATGCAAACTTTAGCTGATCTAATTGTTGATTTTATCAATCTTTTCTAAATAAGCATCAGAGTATGTTGCCATTATAAAAAAAAAAAACCAGAATCCAAGATCTTCCTATATCCCTCAGTTTTTATTTTTAAAATGACCTCTTAAATTAACATTCATCATAGGTGTGGTATTTTGTTCGATAATACTGGCAGTTGCTGCAAACTGCTGAAGTAGTCTCACAATATCCATGTTAATCTGGTCTGTATGCCCTAAAATACAGCATCCTAATTCCAACAGGAAGCTAGAATCTCCCCCAAAGTGTACAGAAAACTAAGCAGTGAGCTTTTTTGTTTATTCCTCTATTTGTGACATTTGGTTTAGTGGCTCCACCTGCTGTTTTGATAACTAAGAAAATTAAGTAGTATTAAAAAAAAACAATGCCAGAATTCTGACTGCAGTAAGATGAATTATCATTTGTGACCTTGCCACTGTGTGAAATTTTTATGACAAAAATATTTGAAAATATAACATTCATATGTTTACAGTAAAACTGGAGCCATGGTCCACTTTTGAAAGTATGAGGTGGGGAAAGGACAGAAATCTCGCTATTTAAACATAGCACCAAGTAGTTTCAGAAAAGCAGCTACACCTGCATAAGAAGTTTTCTCTGGCTTCATTCATCATCAAGATGCAAGTCTGATAACTTGCTAAATCAGTCACCTGTTTTTTTCTTCCTTAATAGTTTGCATCTACTTACACAGCATCTTTTAAGCTCTCTGATAACCCTAAATGTATTGAAGCCAAAAAAATTTCTAGAGGCCTTGTAGCTCACAACACAACTCCAACACACTTGCACTTGTCAATATATATATGTATATATAAAAACATATATATATATATATATAAGAGCCCTGAGACACTTTTGCCCTGAACATGAGGTTCTCAGTGACCAAACACAGTATTAGAAACTTGATTTCTATGAGGTTCAAATTAAGTTAACCCTTCACACATTTCACCACCGTGCTACAGGCCTGCAAATCTGTTTTGGTTGCCCTGGCTGACCTGGTTTCCTCTCTCTCACAGGTGTGCAGATCAGGGGTGAACAAGGACCTCCTGGTCCCCCAGGCCCTATTGGACCAAGAGGACAACCAGGTCCTGCAGGAAAGCCAGGGTTTGGAAGTCCAGGTCCCCAAGGCCCCCCGGGTCCCCCAGGACCACCCGGATTCTCAGCGGTTGGAAAGCCAGGCATGCCAGGTCTACCAGGAAAGCCAGGAGACAGAGGACTAAATGGCGAGAAAGGAGAAGCTGGACCTGTTGGGCTCCCAGGCGCGAGAGGGCCACAAGGACCCCCCGGCATTCCCGGCCCCGCAGGACTGTCTGTTCCTGGCAAGCCAGGACCACAAGGCCCTCCTGGAGCCCAAGGGCCAAGGGGCCTCCCTGGTGAGAAGGGAGAGCCAGGTATCCCTGGTATAAATGGACAAAAGGGAGAAAATGGATTCGGCGTTCCAGGCCGCCCGGGTAGCAGGGGTCTTCCGGGCCCGCAGGGGCCCCGGGGCCTCCCCGGTCCTGCTGGGGTAGGGAAGCCTGGCGAAAATGGTCTCCCAGGTCAGCCAGGTGTGAAAGGTGACAGAGGTCTGCCAGGTACACCCGGAGCAGCTGGTATCCCAGGTCCCCAGGGTCCCCCAGGTGAACCTGGAGAAGCCGGTGTCGGCAAGCCTGGGCCTATGGGACCACCAGGAGCAGCAGGCATCCCCGGAGCCAAGGGACACCCCGGACCTGCAGGCTTGCCTGGATCCCCAGGTCTTCCAGGATTCGGAAAGCCAGGATTGCCAGGGATGAAGGGACACAGAGGGCCTGAAGGTCCTCCTGGCCTCCCAGGACCTAAGGGAGACCAAGGCCCATCGGGTGTGCCAGGAGAACCAGGGCCTGCCGGGCCTCCAGGGAACATGGGCCCTCAGGGACTCAAAGGCTTGCCTGGTGAGAATGGCCTACCTGGACCCAAAGGCGACATGGGCCCTGCAGGCCTCCCGGGATTCCCAGGAGCCAAGGGTGAACGAGGTCTGCCAGGATTAGAAGGAAAACCAGGATACCCAGGCGAGCAGGGCCTTGCTGGTCCTAAGGGACACCCAGGTTTCCCAGGTCCGAAGGGCGACACTGGCCACGCGGGGCTACCTGGCTTGCCTGGTCCTATGGGTCCACAGGGAATGAAGGGAGTGCCAGGGATCAATGGCGAGCCGGGACCCAGAGGGCCTTCAGGAATACCTGGGATCAGAGGCCCCATCGGCCCCCCTGGCCTGCCAGGAGCCCCTGGGGCGAAAGGCGAGCCAGGAGCACCAGGACTGCCAGGCCCAGCAGGTATTTCTACAAAAGGCTTAAGCGGACCCATGGGACCACCTGGACCACCCGGGCCTAAAGGCAACAATGGAGAGCCTGGCTTGCCAGGCCCCCCAGGTCCTCCTGGTCCCCCCGGCCAAGCCGTAATCCCACAGATGCCCGAAAGCTACATTAAAGCAGGAGAGTCTCGGGAGCTATCAGGAGCGTCCTTTGTGAAAGGAGCGAACCAAGCTCTTACAGGGATGCCAGTGTCTGCTTTCAGTGTCATCCTCTCAAAAGCCTACCCTGGGGCAACAGTCCCCATCAAATTTGATAAAATCTTGTATAATAGGCAGCAACATTATGACCCCAGAACAGGAATCTTCACTTGCAGGGTCCCTGGACTGTACTATTTCTCCTACCATGTACATGCAAAAGGAACAAATGTTTGGGTTGCACTCTACAAAAATGGTTCCCCACTCATGTACACTTATGATGAGTACAAGAAAGGATACCTTGACCAGGCTTCTGGCAGTGCTGTCATCGATCTCATGGAGAATGATCAAGTATGGCTCCAACTGCCCAATTCAGAATCCAATGGTCTCTATTCCTCCGACTACGTTCACTCTTCTTTCTCAGGTTTCCTATTTGCTCATATCTAATAACATCCCACTTACACTGCCCTGACACTCTCTCCTTCAGGCCATTTTAATGGGGCACCGGTCTGATTCATCACTAGCAGGTCATGCAACTTCAATTTTGCAACAGAAATGTAGGAGGGAGTGAGAAGGTGGAAGAGATTGGTTCAAACCCAGTAGTATAATACTGTATGTTTTTAGAGAATTGTCATAAGAAATTTATTTCAAATGATGATCAATTGTCCAACTGAATGCAACATTAAAATTTTATGAATTAATATAATGCACCAGTCTTTTTTTTTAAAAAAAAGGAATATCAAAATTTCTAACTACCACTTCTCACAACACATAAGGTAGCCACTCCAGAAGAACTCTTGATCATACTTCACTACACTCGAATTAACTGAAGGTATTATTCAAAGCAAACAGTCTCGGATACAGCATGGTCATCACAACAGACAGATAATATACTGCAGTAATACTAGTCTGCTATCAGCTTCACCTTTAAGCTATCAAACAGTAGTCAAGAAAACACAACTCTAATATAGTGCATACCATGTCACAGTTTTAATTTAGTTCCACTTTTCTTATTAATGAATAACTATCTTGCAGAAAGGTAAATTTACAAATTATTACCTGTTACTAAAGATCTACAACTTTCAAAATATAAAAAAGCAACCAGATTTGAAGCCTAGAAATCCACTCAGCTTTCTTGATGTACATTTTGTAATCTGCAGCAACAACTAGTTCAATATTTAAGCTTCTAACACTCTGTAGAACTACAATGTTCAGTGTACAGTAAAACAACTACCACCAAATCCAGAAGAGCATATCTTCACAAGCATGCAGACACTCACAAAAATCACAACAGCTTTACCACCCCAAAACCGGAGACAATCTTTGCACTCTTTTTCCCTGAATAGTTCATGCCTTCAAAACGCAGTATTCTTGGGACTACATTTTACTGAAATGGTAAATGTATCACATGATGACAGTGATCAGTCAGTAGACATAATCATATTTGCCATATGTACACACATTCATGTCTCACAAATCTTAGACATTAATCTGTTACAGCACTATGAAAAGTTAACATTATAAAGTAAGCTAGCTTAGTAAAATTAGCGCTTACAAATCATTAAACCGTAATAGTTTGATCACACTTCTTCCAATGACAGTTGCCATTCACGTGCTTTAAAAGTATCATATACATCAAAACCTTATCAACTCTTGAACTATTATTTTTAGCTTAATTTTTTTAAACAGAAGTTTTTAATCACTTGAAATAAAAGTACGTAGGCTCATGTTTAGAAGCTGTGATATCACCATTTCTTCAGGAAAGCATAACTTGAGGCTTGTTACATTGCGTACATTTGAAATCAGCAATTCCCAAATTAATAAAAAAAAAAGTGAGGACACCTTTAGGTTGATCTATCATTAGCAAAACTATATAATGTTTTGGAAACTGTGAAGAACTACAAAGAGGATAACTTTGCAGAATTGTTTTTTCTCCCCTATTAAGTGCTGCTGGACGAGGAAGCCTGTGGCTTCAGCTATACTTTGGTAAAATAATAAGTGCTTAAGTAGAGAGTGTAATGTGAGATCTGCTTATTTTAGCAGCCAAGTAGACCTAAGCAAGCAAATTGGTACTACTATTATAAACTTATAACAGAGCAGACAGTAACACAATTAATATGTAGCAATCCTGTGATACTTTTCTCTCAAGCCAAAAGAAAACTCAGGACACTGAGTCTGAATTGTCTATCCCCACTTTTCTACCTTCCTGTTTTAGGCCAAATATTAATTACAGATCTCCCAAGACTTCTCTCTCTTTTGCACTAGAAATGTTTTCCTATGCAGTCACTCTCATTAGTTCAACAGCACTTCCCAGTATTTAAACATAGCATGTGCTATTGCCAAATCATTCAACCAATCTGGCACTTTTGTTTCAGAAACAGAGGGACTGGGTCCTGGAGCTGGAAAATACTGCTCAGCAGCTGTAAAGTTTCTGGTTAATTGCTTTACACCAGAAACGTATGACAAAGCACGTTTAAAATTGTTGTAGATGCCTGGTGCTCAGCAGTACGTTAGTGTCCTGTGATTCCAATGAACTGGTCTCTGCACAAGAAACTGGGCCTAGACAGTATTCTTAAAAGCATGGTTCACCAATTCTTATTGTCCATCCACTTGAAATCAGGTTTTTATCCTTTAACGTCTTTGTTCCTCGAATGAACACGGAGGACTTCAAATAAGTCTACAGCTTAGTACTTCAGGCACATCTTTTTCAAGATTTTTCATAATTGTTCAGACATTAAGCCATTAAGAAAGCATCTCTTCACACTGAAAAGCTAGAGATTACACACCGCATTGTGGCACAAGCAAAACTTCTACCTTGATTTTAGCTTTGGATTGTCAACCTTGAGAAGCTCTAAGATTTCTAAATTTGTTTTTTAATATTTTCTCCACATGAAGACCAGCAATCTACCTAAAGAGAAAGCTCCTCCAGAAACCACATCTCTTCTGCATCAGGGGCATTAGAAGAAAAAATCCAATATGAGATTAAAATGAAAGTATAAGGGCATATAATAGTACTAAAACTCACTTCCAAAGACTTCAAAAAGATTTCCGAGACAAATTTCAGTAGTTCTTAAGTGTTCAAACACAGGAAGCACCCAAATAATCCCTTCTATATTTAGCTGCAAAGCCCAGCAGAGAAGTGTAACAAATTCCTTTGCTTCTATCTTTGTTGCCATTTTGATGGTAAAGACAAATAATGATCTCTCATCACTGGACTACAGCAACATTAGGAATTTCTAACATTTTGCAGAATTTTTTGAGGATTCTTTCCTTTTGGCCAAAAAAGCATCTTTGTGTTTTTTTCTATTTGAAGTTGCACATAAAGGATGTAATGTGCATATCACAGACATCTAGATCCACTGTCTTCTGCCAAGACAACAGGGTAATAACATAAACTTGCAATCAAAAGCCTGTGTGTGCATACGTGTGTGTGAGCGCATACATTTCTAGGGAGACAATGCAGTAGTTTAGAAAGATCCAAGGTTTTCCTTCCCAAAGTAACACTTCCCATACATCAGCATGCCACTTCAGATCAATCACATAAAAGACAAAATGCAAGTTACTAGAAGACAGGTTTTAAGTCTAGCTCTTTCTCCAATAATTTTCCTTTTTGTAAACGATGGTCAGTGATAAATTTCTCAGATGCATCCTTGAAAACTGAGAGCAGATCCCATCAAGCTTTTTTATGGGCAATTTATGAAGTCTCTGCTGCCATATTAGCCATGATCTTTTTACTTCCAAAATGAAATACAATCTTATTAACTGATTGAAAATATTGTATCATTTTCACCATATAACCACAGATGCTGTGGTTTTCAGAAGTGTCAGGGAAATGACAGGGAAAGAGAATCATGGAAGACAGAGAGAAAGCAGCCTTTAAGAGAAGGTATTTTACAAATTCTGCTTTAAGAAGTTATATCAGGCAACTTCCTCCTACAAAAACTACTGATTTTTCTGTCCAAAAATCACCAAACCTGGGAGTTTTCATGTGGAAATAATTATACAGTACTTAAAGCCCTCATTACTCCTCTAAAGATCAAACTTTGCTTCCATAATGCGTTGTGGACCTTTGTCCACATATTTATACAGTGTAAAATACATTGCCACATGCCATTTCTTTTAAAATTGCTCTTTACTAATACATGCAGAATGTAAACCAAGTGAAACACATACAAACTAATGTTAATCACCTTAAAGCTGCAAAATATTCCAGTAATAAGTTAAAGATTTACAAAAAGGATTAGTCAAGTAATTTAATGCTCAACTTGGATATCAATTGCAGAGGGCATTCTTGCAGGTATTATTAGGCAAGAAATCACTATTTTGAAAATATGAATATCTGTCTTCATTGTTGTTTGACATCATGCTTTTCTGATAGCATTGTTTAACAGATTCCCCCCACTTTTTATTATTCTTCAGAAAGGAAGATCTGAATAACAAGACTATTTTGGAACCCTCTTACTCTCCCTCTGCAAGCCTCAGTTCTTCACTTCTTTACAAGTAGAAGAGTGGGTTAACATCCTTCAGTAAGCTGAGTCAGGACAATCATGGCTATCTGAAGGAACCATCCAAAAAAAATATCATAGGGCAATTATCTAAGGCAATTACCATAGCTAAGACAATGAAAAGCAAAATCCACCAGACACCTGATTATGATCAAAGAAATCATGTGAAAAAGAGAAGGGACATAGAGAAACAAGGGCATACTGACAACAAACCAAAGTGACTTGCAAACACTTATGGATTTTAAAAAATAAAATGGCCAGTCGTTCTGCTCCGTCACTGACAATGGCACTACTAAGATGGCATTTCGACTTTGGAACTCTGCGTCTCCTCGACTGACCACTTAACAAGTTTGCTTTAGAAATTTTACCTTCACTAACTGTTTATGAGCACTACTTTTCTCTGAAGGGTTAAACCCTCTACAAGGCATCGAGGGCATGGAGTTAAGTCAGGAGGCTGTGGCTTTTAAGCCAGACTCTGGGCTAAGAAAGACAGTGGGGATTCCTGGTATGTAGATGTTGGGCTGGTGCCAGGTTTAGGAGTTTCCTCAGGAAGTTATGTTCAGCTTGCAGCTGAGGGGAAAAAAAAAAATAAAATCTTTCGCACAAACTTGTGACAGAAGATTAGTACTATTGTTCTTATTTCACAGAGGGACCTGAAGGAAAGAGAGATACTCCATGGGAATATCAGAGGTAAGTGACACAAGAAGAAATTCTCCGGTTCTTCTGACTCCCTGTTCAGTGCTTCATCCACTGAACCACATTATTAAAAGGAAAATAAGACTGCTTGGAAGCCTTTCAAAGTGATGCATGACAGAGCATAATACTTTCATATATTAAAATATTTAAGCAACGTATACAATCTGCATTGGCTTACTTCTGATTTTACAGATCTTTATCCAAAATAACTCATGCCTATCAGTTACTACATTTTCTTATATTTTAAACACTGTTGTGTATGTGCCTCATGACTTTTATAACAGTGATTCAGGTGTATTAAATTAAGTACCAATTCTGGTAGCAGTTAGAAAGGATTAAGTCATAATACACATCTGTTTGTATGCAGATTCCATGCTTACATACACAAATAGGTACCGGATAGGTAGGTATATGCATAAATGCACACATGTACACACATGCAGACACACAGAAATAACCACAACAAAACCGAAGCTATTATTTCTGATTTCAAAGACCAGACTTTTAATTTCTGTTTGATCTAATTAATTTCCAAAGAACACTTTAAAAAAGTATTCTTTTTGCCAAACACTGTACAATCCACACCTTTTAAAACAAAGAGGTTTCATGATTTGAAAAATGAATTAACAGACAGTTACAGTTGATTAGGAATGGTATAATATCAGCAGAAAACAAAGGATGTGTTTATTTCATGTATGAGTGAGTTCCTAGAGGAATTCTTAACTACCAATCACACTCTAGGCTCCAATGGAAACACAGTAGCAAAAACAAAACCAAAAACATTTTAGGAATATCTCACTGTCTTTTACAATATACATCCTGACATCAAGTTCTATTTTTGTTTGGAACCTCTCTCAGACAATATTGTTTGAAAGAAATACAGAGAGTAGTGCAGATCTGGTGAACAAAAGGTCAGTTTTAAGAAGGTCCAAACTATGCCTGTGCCTAATAAACGTTGCATTAACAGAGGTAATTCTATCAGAAAATACTATCAGCAAAATTATACAGAATTCTGAACTGATCTGCATATAATCTATCACAGTTAAAAATAATGTCAATTAATGGTGCACATGCAAGATGATGAAGCTTTATTCTCAACTTATTATTTTATATGCCTAATAGAAACTCAGAAGTTAAGTCTGTGAAGGAGGAAAAGCATTTCTAACAGAAGGCTATCCAAGATGTTTTCCAACTCTCAGTTATGCTATAGTATTATAAGGGTGGCTTTGGGCGGAGGAAGGTTATTATGGAAAAAAATTCCTCTGCAATTTCTAGTAAATTTATAACAAAATAACTGAATTTTAAAAAGGCTTAAAGAATAGGAAAACAATCTCCTCACCATTGTGTCAATACTACATGAGGATTCTAATGAAAACCAGAGCACTAAAGTACATTACCAAATATTAGTTGCTACTTTAATTTTTTTCCCCAATGCATTTCTGATTTTATTTAGGAGTACAATACCACAAGGAATAGAATCAAAATACAGTTCAAGGATGTCCACGTTACCATATCAATCATGGTAAGAAACCATTTTTCCTCTAAATTCAGTGAAGTAACACAGCACAAGTATTGTTAAAAATAGCTTCCAGCTAAACTAAATAGAAATATTAATGACAAAGATGTTCTATTTCAGGATAAACATGTGTCTAGTACACCACTATTTGTAAGCTTGAAAAGTAAAAGCTGTGTTGAGCAGCCTACAGTGTACTTGCAAATATATTTGTTCTGGCAAGCACAGGTAATATTTTCATCTAGTATAGTAAGTTTTCAGTGAACCCACTTACCTTTAAAAGCTGATATTTTATAATTGTGCTGGATAGCAGCCACCATGTCCTTCCAGAAGTCATATTTTTTCTGACCATCATGCTGTAAGTGTCAAAAGGAACACAGTCATTACATCAAGTATCAGCTATTTTGAGCTTTCATAATGAAACAGCGACAGGAATACCATTAATAAACAAAAAGTATTTTGAAAATGGGAGTAAAGCAGTCTTAGATGGCAGGATTCAGGAGATCAAGACTCAGTACTTGACAGAGCTTGACTGTGAACTTTGGGTAACCGCAGACAAGTTATGTCCCTACTTCAGAAGCATATGGTGGGATTGGGGGAAGAAGGGGAAAGGAGAAAGGATACTTATTTATGAAGAACTTGAAAATGTTACAGCAAAAGGGGGTATCAGACAGAACAGCAACTTAATGAATCCCACTGAGATTTGGGAAAAAGGAGTGCCTAGAACTGCAAATACTGTGCTTAATTAGCAGGTTGACATTATCTACAGCTTGGTACTCATATCACCTTCCACCCTCAGAACTGGCAAAACTCTGCTATAATTTAGAGGTAGTGCTCTTCTGCCAACAACTCCACCCCAAACACTGTATGAAATACTTATACAGAAGCCAGGCTGAGCAGCACTGCATTACATTGTACTCTGAAGACTACCAAACCCCAGCTCTGGCAGAAAGACAGGGGAAGGTGATCTGCACTTGGGAACAGCCTCTCACCGTTCCTAGAAAGTTGCCCAGGCACAGAAGAGCTCCAGCTGACCTCAGCTGCCCTTTCAGCATCTCACCAAGGGAAAGGAAAAGCTTCTCAACCAGCTGAGACCCACTGCACTCTCAAAACTCCACAAATTTTAGGAGCAATGAATTAAACACAGCTGCAGTTACGCAGCCAGCCAATATTACCGAGCAGAGGATTAGCTACGGAGCCTGTAAGAGGTGCCCAGAGTTACAAGGCACCAGGCAGCAGCAAAGCAAGTAGTATAGTCTCTTCGAGTTTGCACACCGTGGAAGGTATCATGTAGTGTTCTTACAGGCTTTCCATACCTACAGTAGGATAAATTTCAANAATGCAACTTTTAACAGATTTCATGGCATTGCCCTCTTGTGTCCTGACCGCTGCACTGATACCTGAATAATGACCCATTTTGTAAGCATAAAGCATTTTCTAGAGGGGGAAACATTCAGGAACTGAAAAAAAAAATAAACAAACCCTTAACATCACCAAAGAACAACATGTAGTTGGTATTTACCGAAGTAAACTGCTATTTCAGGTCTAATTGCCATGGAGGGTTCCAGAAGAACAGTCCGCCCTCAATTTCACAAGCAGCAAGTCACACAAACAAGGCCTTTTGTGCACAACCAACAGGCACCATGGCAGTCTGCTTATCATCCACCAGCTCT
>VZTV01112420.1:0-19542 GCA_013400875.1 Anhinga rufa | reverse complement strand
CGCCGGTCGCCCGGCGCGGGGAGGGGGAGGAGGAGGAGGAGGAGGCGGGGGCCGCGTTTCGGGTCTCTGTGCCCGGACTAGGCTTTTTGCCTAGAAAGAGCGCGTCAGGAATGGAGCCCAAGAGCCTCGCGCTGCGTTTTGCCCTGCATTCTTCTGCGTGCTCGTGCAGTGTGAGGGACGACGTCGCACCGCAGCTACGGCGTCGCCATGCGCTTTGAAATGCCGAATGTCAAACTAAAATTACGAGGTGCTGATGCTCTGTGGCTGTTACAGTATGCTCCCCTCTGGGGCGAAGCGACGCCGCCTCGTTCTGCGCCGTCTGGTCCTCCTTGCCTTTGCCCCCACCGGCATCTCTCCTCCCAAACCTGGGATGCGCTCCCCATGCCATGGGGAGAGAAGGCAGGGCTGATGTAAGGTGAAGTTCCCTGTGATAGCTGAAGAATAGAAATGGGGGAAAGTTTGTAGGAACCTTGATATACTTAACCCTTGTCAGTACTATGTTTAGATAATTTTGCTAAGTCTTTGTAGGAGTTAAGAGTGCTGGTAGGTTTTACATAGACTCATGTCACAGAATCACAGAATGGTGGGGGTTGGAAGGGACCTCGAGAGATCATCTTGTCCAACCCCCCTGCGTGAGCAGGCACACCTAGAGCAGGGGGCACAGAACCGTGTCCAGGCGGGTTTTGAATGTCTCCAGGGAAGGAGACTCCACAGCCTCTCTGGGCAGCCTGTGCCACTGCTCTGTCACCCTCACAGGAGAGAAGTTTTTCCTCATATTCAGGTGGAACTTCCTGTGTTCCAATGCGTGCCCATTGCCCCTTGTCCTGTCATCAGGCGCCATTGAAAAGAGTCCAGTCCCATCCTCCTGACATCCACCGTTCAGATACTTATAAGCATTGATGAGATCATGTCTGCAAGTGCTGCTCCCAGAGAGATTCTCACATGTATTTTGTAAAGCAGAAGTTGTAGCAAGTTTTCCCTTGCTAGGAATATAACTTACAGTGTTAACAGGATAAAAAAAAAAAAAGTTAGTTGTTCTTAAATGAGGACATGGTAGTAAGGAATTTTCTAAGAAATGTATATTCACACATAAGTTGCTTTTAGAAAAGACAACATCCCTTTGTGCCCTGAGTAAATATTGCTTAGCACATATGGCTTACTAAGATGATCCAAGTCATCTCCCTGTTTTGTTTTTACTCATCTAGGTTAGTTTTGGACATTTTTTTTTCTAAGTGGATCTGATTATAAATAATATTACTGTTTAAAAATAATAATAATAAATAACAAAAAAGCTCAAGCATTTTAGATATTTGGTCACTCTTTGGAAAGATATTTCAAACTGTTTTTTGTTTTCAGGAAAAATGGAGACTTCTTCCAGCATTTCTAAAGGTTAGTGTTATGCATTATGCGCTCATTTCATGGAATGAATGCTTCGTCTCTGTTCTAACTTTACATTCCCCTCTTCTAGCTTTTGCTGTTTCCCAGAATACCTGTCCTCACCTTCTGTGTGGATTTTGCAATTTTTAAATTTTTTTTTTTAGTTCCATGCAGTTATGGATAAAGTTGTTGCATGGATTGATTTCTTGATTGATTTACAGATAAATTTGTGGAGGCATCCTTTTAGGGGTTTGCATTTTTGTATGGCTATTCTCAATGAACAATGTACATGTGTATCGATTCCAGATCATTTACTGTTTTACTGGCACTCAGAGACCCTATTCGTGGTCTTTATGTAAGACTGCGGTGTTAGGTTTGTACTTGTGTTTGTCACGAGAAGCATATAACCACAGATCTGGATTCTGCAAAGACTTGAATATATGTCTGTCTTCCCTCATGAAGTTGGAGCTTGACTGAACTCAGAGATTACTAGTGTCTTAGTTTCAGTGCTACTCATATAATCTGGTATTAGTTGAAGGCACAGTTCTATATAAAATGCCACTGGATGTCATAACAGGACTAACAAACAGTTGGAAGTGAGGAAGGAGAAAGGCAGTAATGAAAATTGTATCATAAAGACGGCAGGTAAAGTTGGTGATGTGCATAGGTACCTTCAGGGAATTGCAGCCACCTCTGCACCCGTCATCAGTCTCTGGAAATGTTGCCCACTTCAGCAAGGTTCTTTTCAGCCTCACTTTGTTAATTCCTTTCCTTCCCAGTTTCAATACCTGCACTTCTCTTTTTGTTGCACTCTTGAGTGTTTGATCCTGGCAGGAAAACAAAGTTCAAAAGTCAGTTACGGATTGTGTATGTTTTCACTTTGGTTCAGGGCTCTGAAGATGCTTCAGGGCCCTAATGAATCCTGTTTCTGTGTCTCTCCTAGCAACCGCATGAACTTCCATCACGAGCTTCAGCTAGTGATATTGTCTGAACTCTTGGGACTGTGAAAAAGGGAGGGCTGCTGATTGTGAGGTGCAATTTACTGTGTGCTTTATGCCAAGTGTATCCATCCCACATTATTTCCAGCCAGTGAGCCCTTTACTCTAGGGCTGCTGATGGTGGTCTGGCCTTTCTGTTGCACATTGGTTTATTTATGCCAGCAATGATACAGTTATACAAAGCTGATGTTGTGCATTACAGTTTTTATAGTGGAGTTTTCTTTCAGTAAAGCTGTTGATATCACCTCAAAAAAATTGAAAGAGCTACCAGCCTAATTTCTAGACACTAATAAATCAATAATATTTTCTTGCCTAGATCATATGATGTACAATGTTTTTGTAAATTAGGGAAACTCTTATCTAAAGAATTTTGCTCCTGAGTCGTTCCTCCTTTGTTTTAACCCATGGAGGCTTCACTGAGCAGCTGAATTTGTCATTCTAAGGTTCCAATTTCTTTCTAATAATTTCAGAACAAAGTGTTGCCTATTGTGCAGGCTATGTAAATGTGTCTGTTTTCTGTATGATGTTTTAAGTCTTGTAACATCTTAGTTGTCAAGCGATGTTTCAAAGCTTAAAGCCCTCTATGAGCCTGTAAGCATGTGTCTCAATATCAGCACTCTTTCCTTTTCAAGGCTGGATTTTGCAGTGCAGTTAGGAGAGTTACACCTTTTATTTCTGCAAATGCCACTCTGTTAACAACATGAAAGCTTCTCTTAGTATTCTTTCAAGCCAGAATATTTCTTTTTATTTTTAATCCCAGATCACTTTACTTAGTATAATCCCCCTTCTTTTGATTGCTCTAAATGCCTTAAACTTGAATTCCTGAAATGTATTGTATTAACTCATTACCATTCTGTGTGATATTATCCCTGAGTATGTTCTCTCTCCTCCTGCCTATAAATCAAATTCCGATTTCTTATGAGTGTCCTGCACTCCTGTGACTGTTTCCTTGCTTATTGACTTTTCTCTTTCACACCCCACTTCTGTTCCATCTCCCCTGTCTCAGTGGCCCTCTCTCTCATTCTTTATGCCAGCTGCTCTTGTTAGGGTGCAGACAACTTCTTTCTCAAGTAGCACATGGTTAATTATGCTATAAATTATTAAAATTATTTCAAAAATAATGGCAAACTGATAAAATATTTTGACTTGCAATGGCTCTTGGTTTTTTATATGAATTTCAAGGTCTATTGGGTGTTTACTTTTTACGGTTACCAAATTACTTTTCTGACTCAAAGAACAATGACAGCTCTGGTGTAAACCTGGAAACGTACAGTGTAGAACCAGATCGATCATCCAAGCACTTCTCAGAAGTTTGTCAACTGAAAGTATTTAGCACACATCCAAAAAGCACTTATAAATGCCTTTATCTTAATTTTTGCCTTGTATGATTAATGTTATTGAAGCTAATTTTATTTGCTGCATGCATGTATTTTCCAGGTGAAAGGACTTGTGAAGCAGCACATAGACTCATTCAACTATTTCATCAATGTAGAGGTATGCTTTCTTGGTGGGAAGACAGTGGCTCTTAGTACTCAGAAAAGGCATGTGATTCTATTTTTGTCCTGGTTTCATCTGGGATAGAGCTAATTTTCTTCGTAGTAGATAGTATGGGGCTGTGTTTTGGATTTATGCTGAAGCAATGGTGATAATGTGGAGATGTTTTAGTTGTTGCTCAGTAGCACTTACACTAGTCAAGGACTTTTTCAGCTTCCCGTGCTCTGCCGGGTGCACAGGAACCTGGGAGGGGACACAGCCGGGACAGCTGACCCAAACTGACCAGGGATATTCCATACCAGTGGATGTCACGTTCAGTAAATAAAGCTGGGGGGAGAAGAAGGGAGGGGGGGACATTGGGAGTGATGGCGTTTGTCTTCCCAAGTAACCGTTACAGGTGATGGAGCCCTGCTTTCCTGGAGATGGCTGAACACCTGCCTGCCCATGGGAAGCAGTGAATGAATTCCTTGTTTTGCTTTGCTTGTGTGCGCGGCTCTTTTTTTCCCTATTAAACTGTCTTTACCTCAACCCATGAGTTTCCTCACTTTTACTCTTCTGATTCTCTCCCCCATCCCACCGGGGGGGTGGGGGGGAGTGAGCGAGTGGCTGCGTGGGGCTTGGTTGCTGACTGGGGCTAAACCACGACAATTTTATTTTATTTTTTCCCCCTCCAGATAAAGAAAATAATGAAGGCCAATGAAAAAGTTACAAGTGATGCTGACCCAATGTGGTACTTGAAGTAAGTATGAAATGATTTCCATATCAGTAGTAGCATGCGTACTATCTCATGGGTTGGTTATTGGCTGTAAGATATTTATAGGCACCTCTGTAGGTATAAATCAAGAGAGTATTTTCCATGACTTGACTTAACCTCTTATTTGGAGCATTGAAAGATGGGAAGATTTAAAGAATAATCATGTGAAGCAGACTTGACAGCCAGCTGTTAACAATACCTTATCTCACCATTTTTTCTGTAATTTAGTAATCTCAGATGACAGATGGGAGTTTCTTTTTATCTATTTGCAAACGTAACTTGGGGTTTATTGCATATGCAGTTTAAAATTTAACTAACTAGAACATAGCTCGAATACAGTGAGTTACTTTGGGAAGAATCATTGCTTATTATTAATCAATTACATTTATCAAAGTAGCTTCATTTTTCAGTATATGTAGAATTCTGCTTCCTTCAGGGTGCTTGAAAAATATTTGGCTCATTTTGGAACTGTTTGTATTACAGGTACCTCAATATCTATGTGGGTACTCCAGATGTGGAAGAAAGCTTCAATGTGACACGACCTGTATCACCTCATGAGGTATTAATGTTTGCATCTGTCTTGTTTGTTTGTTTGATCTTGGGAATGTCTTGGATAGTAGCTGCATACACTTTATTTTGAGTACGTGCGTGCTACGTGAGGTGATACAATGCATGCCACCACTGCTGTGGAAAGAAGCCTCAGAGATTTAAACATCATGTAATTAATTTTTTTAATACTATTTTAATTTTTTTTTTCTGACATGCAAATAACTGTATTCAGTGTTTCATGGTAGCTGTATTTGAGTGTGTTTCCATGAAAGTAGTGAAAAGTACTTCCCCTGCTGAATCTTGTGCCTCTCCTTATAACAGAGCTGAAGTCCTCACACTACAGTGTAGCGTTCTTTGATGTTTTTATGAACTTTTTTAATATTAGCCTTGCTACTGACTGCACCATAGGTCTCTTCAGTCTCCCTTTCCCTCCCAGACTCCTTTGGGAACGTATCTCTGATTTATTGCTCAGTTTTTAAGTCTGAGTGAGAGAGCAAATATGGAAACTTCAAGCAGAAACAGATGGAAGTTGATAAAATTATAAGAAACTGCAGAACAACGTTACTCTTATGGGGAGTATATTTAACTTCTTTGCACTGCAGTAAGCATGTAGGTTAACAAATGGATTGTGTACTTCTGGAATAAAGATGCACATTGGAGAACAAATGCTGCTGTGACTGAAATCAGAGAGTCTGTTGCTTTTGGCAGGATATAAGGTAGCTTCTGTACATCTAAGAAAGCCGTAAACTAAGATGAGGTTTGGACCTTTTAGGATTGCTTCCAGGTATCTAAAGCTATTCAGTTCCCTTCAGAGATTGCTCAGGAACAGTGTACTCCTCTCCTGCTGCTGTGCTTTGAGATTTATACCACTGCAACAGAGGTACTGACAACCTCTTTTTGGCCTTGGAACAGGAACTGAGCTTGGAACTTGCGCTCATTTACCTATATACAGCCTGTTGTCAACCTAATAAATGAGTTCACATATCAGATGCTTTTTTCCTTGAATATACACTTGATACTGGAAGTTGGATTGGGTTTTTTTCATGTAGTGTATGTGGCACACTTTAGACTATCATGAAATACATTCTGTGCTTTGGAGAAATTCTGCTTAAAAAAAAAAGCACCATGTAGTGGCTGCCTCTTGCACAAAGCCACGTTTCTGTCTCCAGTGACCTGACTCAAATCTCATTTGGATGGAAAGAATTTAAGTAAGGCCAATAACTCAGCCATCAACAGTGCAATTAGATGTAATACAGGATGGCTGATGCGTCTCACAAACGTGTAGCTAACATTAAATCAGTAGATATGAAGGTGCACAAAATACGACAAAGATGTTTTTATATATGAATGAAATTGCATGCAAAAAATTGTTTGTAGCCAACAACTCATAATCAGGAATCCAGGTATTAAAATGCTTGCTTACTTTACAACTAAAGTGACTGTATGTGCAGAAGAGGGCAAAACAAATGCTTCATAGAGCATGTTAGCCTTGAATTTAGAATAGCCTACTCTTGTACCTCAGAGATATCCTCCTTGATGCTTAATGCTAATGCATCATTTATCTTTTTTTTTCAGCGTGTTATACACATGTGAAGGCCATGGTTCATTTCTTAAATAGGATGCTGATCAGGGCAAACCAGGGGTGCAATTTTAAAACAAACAAACAAAAGATTGGTTACTTAGAAGTATGTCATTGCATTTCGCTGTTAGAGGCTTATAAAATTCCTTCCCACAGACAACTAAAATGATCAGATTTTTATAAGAGTCTGAGCATTTTACCTATTTTCAACCAAATTTGGGAGGGTTTATGCCCTTAGTTTCCTTGAAGATCAAGTCATGCCTGTCTTTTACCTCTAGGTGTCTAATGTAAGGAGAAGTTACCTCAAGGAAGGTGATACAAAAATGCAAGTGCTGGAATATTACACTGTGTAATTCTTATTTTATATCTGTGTCTTGTGTGGACAAAGCACACACAAAGAATCCCAAAGCCTTTTTTCCCCCTAGTAATACTAATGAAGCTGTCTA
Organism: Anhinga rufa; assembly: GCA_013400875.1. Lineage (NCBI taxonomy): Eukaryota > Metazoa > Chordata > Aves > Suliformes > Anhingidae > Anhinga > Anhinga rufa. The sequence goes on along the minus strand of VZTV01112420.1, from coordinate 12,345 downwards.
ACTCTCCTCCTCTTGCAGTTCCTTATGGGAGTTTCATGAACCGTTCATACAGATGAATTTAAAGTAATTAGAAAATGGAAATATTCTCAGTTACTTTTAAATTTGATTAAGTTGCTGGGAGCACAATGGGACCTAGCTTCCTACAAGTCACAGCTTGAAAACTGCTGGTGCACATCAGTATTTCATTACTAGACAGTGGTTTACTTTTTAATGTGGAGAGAAGGAACATCCAGTTTGCAATGATTCTTGAGGCATCCTTTTCCATACAGTTGCCTCTGCAATGCACAGCACAATCTTAATTGCCTTTTTATTAATACATAATCAATATGCTGAAAGACTATAGAACCATAAAGGTACAAGTCTGAATACTGATAAACCTATAATCCTGGAGTTCAGAGGTATAGAATGCTCAGTGAGGTCACGAATGACCTGCTGTGAGTTTCTCTGTTGTATTTAGCAGATGCAATAAACCTTGTCTTGCGTGAAGATATGCAATACCTTAAGGGCTAGCAACAGTCATAGAGTGAGGTTGGGAAGAGCAGGCCAGAAAGATCGGATTAGAAATGTTTGAGCCTCGAGCTATATAATGTCCTAGATATGTATATCCTGCTTCTCTTGCTATCTGAGGAATTTGCAAACAAATTCTGTAAACCTTTACAGGAAGTGATATTATCGTGAGCCTTCTGTAAGTCATCTTTAGTCATCATACAGTGAGATTTGCTCATTCTGTTAATAAAGTAGCGCAGTGTCTCTCTTCCTCTCGTGTATTTCTCTTCTATCAAACTTTGTATAACAGCACAACTCTGCAGCTGTTGAGAGTCTTCATAAAGAAGTGTCCCTGAGCTGACCACTGTTCTCGGAGCCTGTGGCATAGTATGGACTTTGTGTCAACTCTGCTGATTAGGCCTGTTTGTTTAATTAATTTAGAAGCTGTGTTGTGCAATGCTGTCCTCTGAAGACACAGATCCACTGGCTGCTTTTGAAACATGACAATAATTGTATTTGGGTCTTTTTTGGTTTTGTTTAGAGAGGACACTCTGTCAAAAGTAGTCCAGGTACCATGAAGAGCTTGGTCAAGCTTCGCTTTGCTTGATTTCTTTGTGAGGACTTAAGGCAGACAGGGCAAACACGGGATCTATTAAGAAAGACTCTTCAGCTTGTAAGCCAACATCTAACCACACGGCTGTTCTCCTTATAGTGCCGCCTGAGAGACATGACTTATTCTGCCCCGATTACAGTGGACATTGAATATACACGAGGTAGCCAGAGGATCATACGCAATGCATTACCCATTGGCAGGTAAGTTAATATATGTCGAGCTTCTGGTACTAGTTTTCATTTGCTGCTTTGTTGGGAAGAGCTTTTACTGCAAAATAAATGTAGTCTAGCCTTGCTTTCTTGTTAAAAGAAACAGCGAACAGGCAAATCCTGATGAGCAGCTGTACGGGATGCGATTGTTAGGTTCTGTTAGAAGATTTTGTTTTACAAAAGCCTCTGGAAATCTGTCTCCTTCCAAAGAAGGATGGATACAAGGATGGATGTGGTCTATGTTTGTACTGATATAAAACTGAAGAGGGAAATATATGAAAGAATACTGGAGCTGCAAGACAGATTATTGCAAAATGAAAATAATCACATTTGCTTTGTAGCCAAATTGCTCAGTCTTTTATACATAATATGCAGAGATGAATCTGTGGAAGGTGGATGGTAAAACCAGTAAAGCAAGCATTAGTTCTTCTGTATGAGGTTAAGTTCTCCTTTAAAATTGGTTTGGTTTAGAGCCAAGGCTGAGCTTTGTAGAGAAAAGTTGAGGATTTTTTACTGGTTTTGTTTTTCTAAAGACTGTCAAATGACTTGAGGTTATTAGGATTGTGAAGGACATCTAATTTCTTAAAGAAAAAATAATGTGCTTTAGGGAGAAAAACAAGTTCTTAACCATACCAAAAAGGCAAAACACCTGGCAGTTCTACAATTATTGAAAGCAAAACTCCATTTTAAAGGCAGTAAAGATGTCTGTCTTTTGTAGACAAGGTTTCTTAAAGACGAACCCTGCTAGCTTTAAAGATCAGTGTCTTACAGAGATTGTTCACTGTGTGACTGTGCGTCTTGCCAAAGGTGGACTACTATCAGGAAAGATAAGATGGATACTTAAGGAGCTGCAACTTTTGTAGTGAAATTTTAAGCCTTCATGTAAAAAAATATACCTTAACTCTGTCAATAGAACATGATACACAGCAATGCATTTACAAAACTAAGCTTCTGTAGCTGTAGTAACAGTTTATTTTTCTAAGTAATTTCTTAAGAAAAGTTTTTAAAAGACCACCTAAATTTGAGTCTTTTGATTTATTTCATGGTGTGTGCTATAGGCAAAGAAAAAAGTTCAAGCCAATGTGCATTTTCACCAAAATATATTATCAATCTGTGTACAAAAGGCAGTACTTTAAAGGATAAGTTATAGCTAAAAGAAGCACAACAAAAACTATTCTAGACATTTGTCTACATCTGTCTTTTAAAAAAAAAAGTGAAGACTTGTAAAGCATCCATAATGTACTGGAAAAGACTAAATTACTGCACAGCACTAGTATGTTGTACCTTACATTAAGGCCCGTTCCTGTAAATTCTTCTCTTTCTCCTATGAAGTGAGGTCATGGCAAAAAAAGCAAATATTCTCCATTAAAAAATAAAGTTATGTCATCTGTCTGATTTTAAGGGCATACACGCAAAAAGTATTTTTGATGTTAAAAACCATTAATATCCAGTTGTTATTTCCATGGGAAATAATTTTCCTCATCTATCCTTAGTATTATGCTGGTTTTCTTTTGCCAGGTAAGTATACACAATGCTTTTGTTTGACATGCAGTTCAGACTGGGACAGGAAAGCTGTACATTCTTTCCTCTCTTATTTCTGTTTTTTTGGCATAGTCACTGATAACCTATGTGTGTTAGAAACAACAAAAAAAACCCCACAGCAATATCTTCATGTCTTTAAAAAGGAAAACTTCCTTTGAGTGCTTAATAGCATTCCAGATTGGTACACATTTTCTGTGTCTTTATGCACAGAAATTCAATAACTTTATTTTCCCTTGTTTTTATTTTCTTCCCATTCTTCCTGATAACTTCAGATATTAAAAAAATTAAATTCTGTCCTCAAAAGGAGAATGACTTACTATAGTGTCTTATGTTAGCTGCAAGATATTTAATTGTTTGCAAGTGAAATAAAGAATTCTTAGTGACATTTGTTTCACTGGAGTTTTCAGTGGTGGAATTTATGTACTCCATTTTGAGTTTCCTTATGGCAGCTGGTTACTGTTTCTGTTACAAATAGCCAATGCATTGGCTTATCGTGTGTGTGGTACAAGTTTATCGTTGTCATATGAAGCTTCTTATTTCTAGGAAGCACTTTCTCGGTGAAATGACTGAAGCAAGTAGGTTATCTGTATAGAGCACTGTAGTGACAAGATAGCTTTTTGTCCTCTTAAAAAATTTAGAATTTTGAGTTCATCAGTCATCAGTTTTCTTTTCAGATATAAGATTATGAAAATGGCCATGAAATTAAAATAATTGATAGATTTGAATAAAACAAATATAACTTTGTTAGCAAAAGCTGCCTGATCTTAATTTTTGTTGGAGTAATTTTGAATGAAATATCTCTGAGGTTGCAAATAGTTGCATAATAAAACTCATGGATAAATTTTGTCAAAATATGTCATAGCAAATACTTGGAACATAGGTCTTACAAAGGCTGTCCACCAAGGAATGAAATTCTGTAAGCTGGATTGAAAGTCCCCTTTTTTGTAGAAGAGACTAAAGGGCATGGAGGTCTTTTGGTAGAGGTAGTAATAAGCTGTTTGTATCTTGTGCAAAATGCAGCTTTTTCTTTGGAAGTAAAATATGCTCTCTTTCAAAAGTTTTAATGGAAGGGTACGTTATGAAGCTGACTATAAAAGTACTCATTTTAATAATAACTGCAAAACCACTGCTAGTTAGTTGTTGAATGAACCAAATTCCTACTAAGATTGCAGTATGAACACACAGAACCAAATTAAAGTAAACATTCCCTGACCCTGAAGATGGGGTCAGCTTTGTGTTCAGACCAGGTTGCTCAGTGCTTCATCCTGTCAGGTCTTGAAGACCTCCATGGATGGAGACTGCCCAGCTTCTCCATGCAGCTTGTTCTGCTGCTTGACTGTCCTCATGGTGAAGAAGTTTTGCCTTATATCCAGTCTGTGCGGCTTTGGTTTCTCTTTCTTTTCCTCCCTAAGAATAGAATTTGTTTTTAATTTCTTGGAATATTTTTCCACTACTTCATGTTGCTTCCCAAAATTATTGCTGCGGGCTTCTGTGCTAAGACACCAGAGAAATCAGAGCTACTACTGAGGAAACTTCATGCCTAGGTTATGTATTAGAGGCACTATCTGTCTGCAGCCATAAGGTGTGATTGCTACGTGGGAAACTGGCTCTGAACTAGCTTTTTCTAATGAAATCTGGTAACGGTAGATCTGCAATGGCATGTTCTTCAGTGCACACTGTACTGGTTTTGGGGACCAGGAGTCTTTGCACTAGTAATCATTGGCCTTGGTGACTATGCTTGTCATGGATGCCTTTAGTAGCTGCATAAAAATTAAATAGGAAGTCTACAGTTTCTGCCAGTAGATGTCCAATTTCAGGTCGCTCTTCAAACTACATGTTCAATGAAATAAGGTGGGATTAAAGGAAAAACCTGTTGTTCATAGCTTGCCTGTGTTCTAATTATCTTAACTGTGTTTTTGCAGTTTGTTCAGCATGGTTGTTGTTCTGAATTTGACTATTTTTTTTTTTCTATCTGAATCTAAAGTAAAAGTGTAACTGGTTTTCTTGCAGAATGCCTATAATGCTACGTAGCTCCAATTGTGTTCTTACCGGGAAAACTCCAGCAGAATTTGCCAAACTTAACGAATGTCCTTTAGATCCAGGTACACGTGCACTCATATTCTTTTTTCCCATCTGTGCTTTTAGTTTTACATCTTTCAGCAAAGAAATACCCCATTGCTATGTTTCTTGCCACTGTGAAGTCATTGTGGGAACTTCTCAAGTGTATGCTAATTGGCAGGTTTTTGCAAGTAATAAGAAGTGGTTGACAGCATGGAATGGTTTGTATTTGCAGACACAGTTTTCAACCACAAAAACAATACACCAAAATTTTGAAAAAGTTGAGAAGTGTATATAATATTGTACAGTGATGTGTTGCATGGGAACAGAGTTGGAATTTGTTTATGAAAATGAAGGGGATCAGGGAGAGTGGAGTATAATGGTGTCCTCCAGAGCAGGAGCTCTCACTTGCTGCCTTTAGTAAAGCAAGAATAAAGTGTTACATGATCATATTTGAAATGTAGAGAGGAGGTGAAGGATTATAGCAAGCAACTTCTTTGGTTTTTATCGGCTGCCTTTCAAGTGTGCACTTGATATGTGCTGTGCTTGCTTGTGATGGCAAGATACAGTGACATGATGTGCTGTGCTGGAGGAGCATTAATAGATGGCCACAATTTAAGGGAGGAATCTAACATGGCTCATGTGCAGATTCCTCATATTGCCTTAGAAAAAACAAGGGCATTAAAATACATTTTTTAAAGTAATACAAAAGAAATTTCTCCCTGGAGTGCTGGAGAGAGCAAGTTCGTAATTACAGAAGATTTATTCTCTTTATTTAACACCAAGCATCTGAAATGGCCAGTTCTTTTTTTGATGTCCTTATGATATACTCTTCTGACAGGCAATATTTTTACCTAATTTGTAGTACTAACTATTCTATAACATCTTTTAATAACTATAGTTGCCTTATAGGTTTGGGTTTTTTTTACAGCCTTGCAGTTTCTGGCCTGCCTGTGAGTTGTTGTGACCGAGTACTTCCCAAATAAAGTCTTAGATTCACTATATGTGAGCCTAGCAAAAGTTCTGTTTAGTCTAGTGGAACATTTTCATAGTTATCATAGGTTCCACACGGAGTTTGTTCTTTACTCTTTTAAAGGAGAATTTACTCTCCTGTTTTGTCCTTTGTGTACTTACTGTTTACTTTCTGTTTACTTACTGTTTACTTTCTAATAATTTATATTCAAAGGCATATTGAAGGAGGGAGTAAGGTGCAAGGGTACTGATGTGCAAAATCTTTCTTTTCTATTGAATAGGTGGCTATTTCATTGTTAAAGGTGTAGAGAAAGTAATTCTTATTCAAGAGCAGTTATCCAAAAACAGAATCATTGTGGAAGCTGATAGAAAAGGCACAGTTGGCGCTTCTGTTACCAGGTATGGTAAATGCCTGCAGTTACATAATAGAGGTAAAACCAAAGCTTTAAAAGTTCATTGTTGTAGTTAGGTAGCTGTGTAGTTTTATTCCTAGTATAGTTTAACGGGAAAAAGCTGTGGATATTTAGTGCCCCTCTCTTGCTACTGTCATTTTGTATACTGAAACATCAATGAGTTAATACAGTGTCCCCACAAAAACCAGTGGGAGTTGCTCATATGCTTTAGGATTCATCCCAGACTAGGAAAAGCAAGTTCTAATTTTTAACATAAAAAGCGCGCTTCCTAACTAATGGTGTTTGGTCTCATTTTGCAGCAAGTAACATGAAGTTACTGCAGTGGAAATTGGATATAACCTTTTGTCTGACTCTCTGAATCAAACTGGCGTAAAAGCTTTTAAAGGCAATTGAGAAGGAAACAAAAATAAAGTATTTTTGTCCTACACAAATTATTGAAAATGGCACGGTAGTCTAAATTTGGCCTTTACTCCTCAATGGAGTTTTATGTTGTTTGCCTTTTGTTTTTGTTTTTAAGCTGCATGCTGGTATAATATGGTTCTTGTCACTGTTCAGTGTGAGGGCTGCTTTTTCTTCTTCAGAGGCCTCTCACACGTCTCTCCTAGCTCCTTTACTGTTCCACAGTAAGCCCAGATGAGGTTAAAAGTACTGTTATCTCATTACTGTTGTTGCCACAGTACTTGTGCACAGCTTGACCTTGCTGGTTACATCCCTGTCCATGATAAAAGCATGCAAGGTTGATTTTGAAAAGTACAGGCTTCTACTTGCTTAAGTCAAATATTGACCTTCCTCATGACAGGTGATAATATCCCATTACCTTGGAGTTATGGTGTGATGTCTGACTGTTTTAATGTAATTTTTAAAAGAGGAGAAAGTGGGATTAATTCAGCTGAAAAATAGCTCAAGCTTGATAAGTTTTATACAGAGGATTCTAGGAGCGTCAGTGTAAACTTTCTCTTGGACATAATATTTGTTTTTTAACTTTAGCTCCACTCATGAGAAGAAGAGCAGAACAAATATGGTTGTGAAACAAGGAAGATTTTACCTGAGGCACAACACTCTGTCGGAAGATATCCCCATTGCTATCATATTTAAGGTAATACAATGGTTGGTTTGGAAAGAAAAAGAAAAAAAAAAGCTGTGATGTAGCTCAAGAATGAAGATTGGCATCAACTCTCAAAAGTTAATGCGTACAGAAGGACTTGGCAGGGCTTAGAGACTGCAAGCTTTTTTCCCCTGGGAAGTCATCCTTATTGTATAGCAAAAAGGAGAAAAAGCGCTGCATTTTTCACAAGGAGAACATTGCTGTGCCAAGACAAATGCCTCCTACCTACTTACTGCTTTGTAAGGTCCCCCTGCACAGCTGCCTGTGCTCCTGTTGCTACAGAAAGTCAGAAGGATTTTGGTTTCTTTTGTTACAAGTTATGTTGCAAAGTTGTGTTAAGGATCTTTGTTTCTGGTTTTGATTCCCCCCGCCCTCACCTCCAACCTGTCGACTGCTGAGTAGTTCAGCACCCTTTGTTTCAGGTCCAGGGACATGACATAGCCATGAGCTTGTTATACGTGACTTGCAGTCATAACCATAAACAAAACTGATAGCCCATGGGGAAGTCTTGCAATTCTTAGACCTATTCCTAAATCGTTTAAGATTACTGGAGTGGCTTGCATTTCTTGGCAGTTTACTTCCTTCCCCTGTGAATGAGCTCTGCCTCAGTCAGAATACTTCAGAATCCCTGCCTGATTCAGGAACACTCACTAGTATCTTCAGTGCAGTGAATGCACGGACAGGCATCGTAGCTTTGTGGCGATCTCTGGTGGGAATGATAAAGGGCTGTGAGAGGCATTCACCCTGATTCTGGGCAAGAATTGGGAAGTATTTGCCCTGCCAGCTGAGCTGGTGACAGTGTCATGCCTTGGCCGTCATTGCCTGTGAAACCGCCAGAACTACTTTCTTTCACCCTCTGCTTCTCCCTTTCATTTTCATTCACTCAAGGGTGCGCATAACCGAAGGCATAACGATGACTACTCCCTAGCTGCCCAACAGGACTGGAAGCAGGCTGGTAGCTCATCTGGCTGTGGTATCGAACGCATGGGCTACAGCCAGTAAAGGTGGTGGGTGGTCATGCACTGTCCGGCTGCTGGAGAAGACAGCAGGGCATGGCCAGGCCTTAGGCTAGGCCCTGTCCTCCCAATAGCTGGTAGCTCCTTCCTGTCCTGTAGGCTTCGCTGCTGCCTGTAGGCTTGCAGCCTGGTGCAGTGCATGTGCTGAAGGAAACTGGGCAGCAGTCTTGGAGATGCTGTTCACAGAGAAGGTGGCTTAGGGCAGAAAAATGCCTCTGACTGGATCTAGCAAGCGATAGAAGTAAATCCTATCACTCCCTTTTCATCTTCACTGTAATGGTTACAGCATAGGTTTTGGGAGATAATTGCTGGAAATAGATTGCCAGGAGAGGGCAGCACTTGCTCACAGCATCCAAGCTGTTCCTGCCAGCAGTGCTGATATGTTGGTGTTGGCAGGTACAGATTTTTCTGTATTACCACAGCTCTTTGGCTGATTGAGAGTTGTAAGAATCGGTTTTCTTGTAGGAGGTGCTTTGGGTTTGGTACTAGAAAATAGTTTAATAATTGGATTTAGACTTGAGAAACAAACGTCTGTTATCTTTGATTAAGCTAATCTCTTTAAATAGTTAGAGGAGATCATCTGGTTTTAGTGACCAATCTTAAAGGAGATTGAGAAATTATTTGTGGACAGAAATGCACATAAAAGTGTCAGGATTAAGTTCAAAACTTTTCTGTTGCAGGAAAGTGTTAATGTGGCTTTTAATCCATTTACTCAAGTACCAAACAGCTGGATTCCACCTTCACTTACAGACTTTTATTACATTTTGTCACCCCCTGCTGGTATAGATAAATACCTGCTCAGAGAAGAGTAACTGCTCCAGGTTATTAAGTCTGAGGAGGTGGTTGCGGGGGGGCAGTGTTTAAGCAGCGCTGTACTCACTATTTGATCACCTTCTGACAACACTTCCTATAATTATCCCCCTACCTATATGTATCTTTTCTATTCTAGATAAGGTTGCATAACTTTTCATTTATTTATTGAATAAGGGGTTACAGTTGTTAGAAGCTCTTGGCCGTAGTGCTTTTCAAAGATTTGTATTGATTTAATCCAGTAGCGAATTAGCTGCACCCACTTTAAGTATTCTGAATGTTCTGTTCTTGACCGTCACTTAACTGTACTCATGAGTGGTCATTTTTCTTACTTTCCCTTTAATGACATGTGAACTTCAGGGATCTTCTGTCTACTTTTGATGATTCTCCAGCTGGAAACTAAAAATCCCAGATAGTTTTTTCAGTGGATTTGTAGGCAGGCACCAGCCTCTGATCTTTCTTTTTTAGGCGTTGCTGTAATGAGGTATTACTTTGTTGTATTTAACTGCTAGAAGCAAGGTTACAAATGCTATAGCCCTGAAACTGGAAAATCCCTAACTTGGGGATCCCTGTGTAGCCTCAGTTCTCTCACATGGCAGTATTATACACAGGAGACTTGTTGGAAAAGCAAGGAGAATAATTCCTTTCTGTTGAGACCTAAGTCTTGGGCATGGACTGTGGGTCTTCCTTCTTATGAGTAAGTGTTCTGCTTCTTGTAACATAGAGATACACATCTGCAAGGGGCAAAGTTAAGTGGTGCAGAGAATCTAAGGTCTGAAGTTTTGGTTGCCTTTGCATCCTTAACTTTTACTGTAGCAACTGCTTGTATAATTTCCAATTAAAAAATTAATTGAAAAAGCAGTGACAAAAATCTATTGCTCTGCTTTTCCTCCCAGACCAGCATCCAGACTGCAACTGAGTTCCACAGACCTCTGTGTTTTGACTAAGAAAATGACTAGTAATTGATAGAGTGCTGCTATCCAGTGCATGGGCCAGCTAGAGGGGACAGTTTGAGAATCAGTGGGAGAAGGTTGGGCAATTTTGGATTGTCTTTCTGGTCCCAATAGCTTTAAATGGCCCAGTGTACCTGCAAATGACATAAGATATAGATCAGGTACAGAAAATCATTGTAACTTTATAGGAAAGAAAGCAAGTATTGGAGATCTATGATATAATGTGAATTTAAAGCTACTGCAACTGTAAAGCGGAGGTGTACTACTATCCCTTAGACATCTTTGTCAAAAGCAAGGGCTGTGGAGTAGAGGGCATTACAAACACCACCTGCTGAGAGAGCTGAGGCCTAAAATTCATAAAGAGCTCCCTTTAACTAGAATCTAAGAGCACTTTTGTGTTTCAGGCATGAGTCATGGACATATCTTAGCTGCATGCTAGGGCAAGGCCTGAACATACACTGTTCCCCATCCTTTCTTTCCTTTCTTGGTGAGGAAGGAAACCCAGGCGCATGGGCTGTGGGGAGGGGTGGGAAAAAGTGTAGATCTAAAGGTCCCTTGGTCTGGATAGTTGAGGGGACTGGACTGTGTAGGGTCACCCTAAAGGGGGCATCTGCCTTGCAGTTCATCCTTATCCATAGTCCCTTCTAAACTGCAAGCCTGAATGACTTAGTTCTACTTTGCTTTTCTGCCATACAGACCTGTAAGGATCTTTGTGATTGGCATATTCGGAGATTTAACAGCTAGTTGTGCCAAACACTGTAAATTGCGGTTTTGTGAAGTTTAGCACGTTGACCGCAGCTAACTGACATTTGATAGGCTACAAACAGTATGGTCCTGGCACTATTGTAGGACAGACTACTGTGCTAGCTTAAACACTTTTCCCTACCCTTTCTTCTTGAAAGTGACAGAAGCATCTGTGAAGCCCCTATATATATAAATGCGGTTTTTGGTTTGAAGTAGTGATATGAATTGGACAATTTTGCCCCCAAAGTAGGTATTTGTTGAGGTTTTTAAAGGACTGTTAACTGCCTTGTAATGGGAAACAGACACATGTAATTTGCTTCCTGCTTACTGTGTTAACACTGGTTCATTAGTTAATACACACATGCAACCAGAATGGTATTTAGGATGTCCTGAGTTGACCTGCAACCCCAACAGACCTTTGTTTTAGCTGTGTGTCAATTATGCACAGGTCATAGGGCTGTGCAAACTGTGCGTAGTGCGTTTTTTGAATATGTCAGGCTGTGAGCTACGCACAGTTTACCTGAGAGACTCAGACAGTTCTGGGTAGCAATGAGCGTTAGATGAGGTGTGGAATATTTGTGTAGTACTTAAGGGTGTTTCTATCCTGAAAGACATCAGGGTTACAGGTGAGGTGGTGCTGCTGCTTTTGCAGGGAGCTCCCTACACTGCCGGGAGTTAGAGCTGTTTTAAGATAAGGGCTGTTTTAATTTTGGGTTTCTGATCTTGATTCAGTAGACTTGAGTGAGTCCTCGGAGCTGAAGTAAATGAAGGTTGCATGCTGCACCAAAACTGGTTGGGGAAGGAAAAGAATTGTAAGTAACCTAGGGGGTCTTAAAAGTTGAATTTTACAACCTGAATTGCTAGGCGAAGTATCTTTAGTTTGCGTGGGGAGTTATAAGGAGCTGCTCTAGGACCTGTGGCAAAAGATTTGAACAGCAAGTCGAGTTTCATTTTTACAAACCTGTGTTAGTGTTGGAGCTGTTAAGATGCAACTCTAGAGGAACAGCTGAATGGTGGTCTTACTGGATCTGCAGAATTACAGGTTCCCATGGCTGCAGTTTCATAGCTCGTATCTTTTGAATTATGAAAACTCCAGACCAATTCTGTCTGTGATGTCAACCTTGAACTTCCCTGACATCTTTTTAATCCAGTCATCTGCCTGTCTCCATTCTGTAATTTAGCCTGATGGACTGCAGAACTACATTCTAGGGAAATGCCATGGAAACGCCAAGACATCATCATTAAGACACAAGCTGGGGGAGGAAGAGCTGCTGGGCTCGCACTCTCTCATGCACACTCTCTCATATACACGTGTGTGTGTGTGCACACGCCCATGCACACACACGTTTTGGGCAGCAGGAACCTTCCCAGTCCGAGGGAGTGCTTGACCCCAGTTGGACCACTTTCACAGGATCACAGAATGG
>VZTV01112419.1:0-11557 GCA_013400875.1 Anhinga rufa | reverse complement strand
AAGACATTTCCTTATGTCTGTCTGTCACGTTACTGCAAAATAGTTTGCCTTCTACTGCTCTTCTGCTGAATAAGCATCTCAGGTCTCATTTTCTGAGTTTTAATCTAGCAACTGTAGTTGCTGTTTACTCCTAAAAACCAGGACATGGGTGTTTTAAACATTAATGCAACCTATCAGGGACTCCCGAGATTTACTTCTTCTCCTTGCTTTGTCTGAGGTACCAATCCAGCTGGATTTGGCTGTGTGCTGAATCCCTGGGAAAATTTCTTCCAGCTTTTCATGAACATGGGTTACTGTTTTTACTCAAAGCCAGATATGGAATTCAAACTCCACTGAAAGTGATTGCAACATTTCCATTGACCTGAACTCACCAAAAAAGTGACAATATCCTTAAAGGTTTTTGCTTTCCTGGAGTTGGAAAGTGAGGCCGGAAATCTGACCTCCATCCCTCTGTGTCAGCACCTGGTCACACACGCTGGGGTATCGCAGGGACTGCTGAAAGACAGCAGCACTGAGCTTCTTTTAACTGTCTTCATCTTTAACCTTTACAACCATCTTCCTCCCCAAAACACATATTAATTGAGTGGGACCTCTACCCATTACCGACAACAGTAGAGTTATTCTAATTTTCATGGCAAAAGATATTGCATCCTCACTATTTTTTAAATGGGTTTCAGGGAATAATTTATGAGTACTGTCATGCCTCCCTTTTTCCACACTTTCCCATTTTCTCTGTCGGTCACTTTGAAGATCGTTACCAGTAAGTGTAGTCTCTTCTCACAGAAACATCCTGTTTGTTTTTTTCTTTCTTTCTGCTATTGAGCGCCTCTCAACTACTAAAAACTTAGGCATTTCCTCGCTCCCTTTTCTGAAAAGTGGCTTTTCTTACACAAGGCAGGAAAACTGTAACAGAAGTTTATATAGGAATTGTTTTCACTTCCTAACACAGAATACGTATATGGGATCCCCAACCTTGTAGGACACCTGAACTTGGCACGAGTTAAATGCATTGTGTGCTATGCAAAAGCAGGCTGTGGGCATCTTGCGGCTGCTTTAATCAGACAAGTATGTAGCTTCACTGTGTGTCTCATATTGATTCTGATTAATTCCTAATGAATGTCTCTGAGCGCATCTTATTTCAGAGATAAGATGTGGCCTCTTCATAAGAAGTTTATTACCAAGAGGCTTAAACCTAATCCACCAGTTGCCAATATTATCTCCTGGTCACTTGGGAATGATGATATTCAAAGTGCTCAGTGCTTCACTGTACATTGAACAGCAAAACATTTCAAGGGTAAGAATTATTTGGTAGAGCTGGAAACATGATTTTTGCCATACCAGATACTGAACCGCTTTTTCACTCGGCCACAAATGACTTGGGAGCTCTGCAGGACAATGTAGTCCCACTCACAGCAGAGCTACACTACTCAGCAGGACCTTCTTTTAATCTCCTCCCCTTGTAGTTGCCCATTCCTACAAGATAGCAAAGAAGCGGTTTTGGATGACCTGCTGAGTTGCTGTCCCTCAAATATTTAGCACCTGTGGTTGAGTGTTATCGCCCGTTCCACAGCAGCCCATGGAAGGAAAGATTACATTTTCAATCAACACTCTGCGCTGTGGTATTTGCTGCTCTTCCAACAAGAGGAATTGAATGCTTTGAGGTATGGCAAAGAGTTAGTACCAGATGGTATTTATCCAAGGGTTCTGATGTGGTTTAAGAAAATTAGGCTCTGAACTATGACAGAATCAGATAAACTTTCCATCAAAATCGCCAGACATCCTGGACAACAGAGCTTTGAATGGTGGAAACCAGGATGAAGGATCTTCTCCTCCTCAGGGAGCTGTGCTTGTCACTCAGATTTGTCTTTTATAATGGTAAGCTGCTGCTTGAATTTCTTTTGGCTACGGTGTCTCAAAGGAGAATGAGTCCACAATTTAAAATATATTACAATATCAGTTCACAAAACAATGTGAAAAATCCACTTGTTTCTGGGTTTAAAAATCATTGTAGACTGTTTTAATTCATCACAGGACCTGTTTGTCTCTTGCTATTATTTTCATAATGTTCTGCTTCCCCTATTCTGATCCCCACAGTGACTCAAGTTCTGCTCCCCCAGTTAGGGAAAGATTGAACTGTGTCCAAATATATTCAGACTTAATTACTTGCACAGGACTGAAATCATTGCTAATTTGCTAAAATAAGAGCTACTCTGCACTCCATACATCTACTGCAACTCTCAATCTCATTAGCTGAAACACAGAATACATCCACGCGATAAATTTTTCTATCAATTAGCAAGGGGGCAGTAGGATGCATTGCATTCATCTGCTCATATTTGAAGCACTGTCAAAAAGAAAACTTAGTTGTTAAAGATGTTGTCTTGTGACAATAAATTTACTTATCACATGGTTGCCAGCACTTGGCAATCAGCTAAGATTCAGGTTTACGTTTTCAAGAGTATTGACTGACACAGGGACTGGGAAACTAATTTAAGGAGGAAAATCCAGCCTTATATATAAATGATAAGTGAAGCAAATCTTAGGAAAGTATACCTTTTAAAGTTGATAAGCTACATATGGTCCCCAGGGCAATGTACAGATAAGGGAATTGATTCCGTAGACCCCCTCCTAGTAGCACTTCCGTTAACTTCTAATTTCTACTAGTATGAGTGAAAAGAGAGGAATAAAACTTAATTGGCATAAGCTCAGGATCCTGTGGATTTGTTCAAAAGTGTGCAAAGACATTGGATTTGTTTAAAGACATATCTAGCTTGCCTTAGAAAAAATGAAATAACAGGTGCAAATATGTAAATGTCCACACAGTTGCCACTTAATGCAAAAAAAAAAAAAGCGTTTCTCCGTTTTGTCTAGATAGACATTTTGCAGACCTTTGAAAATGTAGCTAGTACCTATCTAATGGTTTTATTGGCAGGAGACTTCAGTAGCCTTTTAATATCATAAAGTAGACCACATAATACAACTGCAACACACAGCTCTGAGGGCCTGGTTTCCAGTAGGTAATTTGACAGTATTTTATACCCACTCACTTTGCATGGGCCTGAATGGCTGCACCGTGTGCGTGAGATTACAGCCTCGAGTCTCAGGAATTTATCTTTTCATCTCATTTAAAAGCCTTAAACCATAATATTAGTTCTGAGGCCGAGATCTGCTTACAGATCAGTGACATCACATCACTCCTCCTTTTTTCTTCATGCTGATTAACCTGTTTAGACTTTCATAGAAGTCCTTGATGTAGGAGCTAAATGTCCTTGAAAACACCGGGTGCTTGGCAAGTAGGCAAATTCCCAGTATGAGGCAAAGAAGGCCAATTTTGCTTTCATTACACTGTTGCTATTCCCACCAACTTCCCAATTTTCATGAAAGTAGTACGCACACACGTTAGAGAAGGGTTCGGTGTACTGCTCGACCTGGATTCTATTTCTAGCATTACTGTGAGCGTCTTTTTGCCTCTCTTCACCCATCACTTCAAGCAAATAAAAACGAGTTTTGTCTCTTGAGAGGAGATACTCTTACTTTTTTATAAAGCAGGAAAATAATCATTTGGTGTAATCATATGACATACAAGGTTGTTCTGCAAGGGAAATTGTTACTAGAAGTTTCTTGAATCTTGCAGATTCTTAAATCTAAATCACTTAGTTTCAACAAGAAGGTCTTGGTGTCAACAATCCGATTTTCAACAAGCAGGTGGATTTATTTTCAAATTAACACTGTTGAAAGGTACCTCTTGGAGAAATTCTGGTAAGAGAAAACTGCAGAGCATATTCATTAAATGACCTTTTTCCCCATCACTTGTCACAGTCTTATTGATTTGCGTATCCACTCAGTTAGGTGCCTCAAAGATCTGGAAGGTATTACTTCTCTGCTAGCTCTGTCTAAGAATCTGAATGTATTTCCCAGTATTTTTATATACTGAATGCCAGCTGTGCTATCTCTTTGCATATTTCAGATCTTTACTCCATTCATATGCCTGACTTAAAGAAGCCAAAAAAAAGGGGCAAGAGAAATATGGAACTCATGTTTTTGACAATATTTCAAGGAAACTTATTGCTGTGGGTTCTTTAGACACCTTATTTCAATTTAGAAAAGCTATTTTTTTGATCACTGCCTTCCAGCTGAAGAATACTGCCAATAGAAATTTTAAAATCTGAATCGTGTATTCCTCATAATTTTGAGGAGGACAGAAAAATTCCACCAGAGAGTAGTCGATCCATATAAACAAAACCCTGTTCCAATCCAATTGCATCCTGTCTTGATAAAAGCCAGTCTGGTAAAAAGAATCAGGGATTGTATTCTGGCTGCAGTTCCATCTCAAACATGAAATATTTATGACATTCAATCCATGTCCTAAATAAAAAAAAAAAAGCATGAAGAATAATCTAGCACCTTCAGTAATATAATACCATATCTGCTCTGTTTCACTATTTGCTGTAAATCTTTCAGGCTTTTCTGTTCAGTCTCTGTCCTTATAGCACTATACCTTTCATTATTTTCCCTCTGTCTAAGCAACTTCCAGGAAGCGGTTTTCTAAATTAAAATGACATCACTTCAAAACCCTGTAAATTCAAGTCAGTGTTCACAAAGATTGGCAGTCTTTGACTGTAAAGTCTTTAACCAGCTGAAACAACAGACGGCACGAGGTTCCCTGGATTGCTCTGCCTGGTATTCCAAATCTCCTCGTCCTTTCTCCCTTGCTCTCTGCAGTTTGGCTATGTTGACATCTATCTGATACTCTGATAACACTAAATATTTTTGAGAAGAAAAATTATTTTGGAACATTGGCATTATTGATATTATTAATGTTTTTTAAAAAAATGTGTAAATGACTCATGAACAGAGATGCCTTTTCGAGAACATTCGGCCATGCCAAGGATTTTGAAGGCGCAATTTCACTCTTAGGTTTCTCGATTGTTCTGGTGTTTCAGAAGTGTAGCTTCATGCATTTTATTTGTCTGAACATGGCACTTCAGAATGCCAACCGTACCACCAAGGCACAGCAATGATTTTTAAATTCTTACTGTCAGGTAAGGCAGAGATGGCTGAAGTTTGATCAGACAAGGGCTCTCATATCCCTGTTCCAATTCCATGTTCTGGTAGCAGCCTGTTACTTCAAACTGCGGTAAATTTTCTAGACATAATTTTATTGTGGCTGAGATTGTTTCCCTCCACATTTCAGTTGGAAATGTAAAATATTTCTAAGACTGTAACCATACAAAGTACATTTGAGATTGATAATGGAGTCTTTTGTGGCCATCCTGGCTGTTTTTCAGGCAGGATCTCCTTCAGATAAACAAAGGGGGAAATTTCTCCATCATTATTGTGCTGTAGAGTTCCAATGCAAGCGAGTGCTAGCCAAAATTGACCAGAAAGCAAGTAAAGCAGGAAGGGCAGAATGGAGAAAAGCACTTAACCTAAATGAGCATTAGGAACTATGTATTTCGGCTTAGTGGGTTTGTAACAGTATGATGAGAAAGAAAAATGGATTTGGTCAATTTTTCTTACATTATCCTTTTCCTTCAGTACCAAAGAAGGAATGCTCACTTCCCTGAAAAATTTGACTGGCATTTCCTCTCTAACACAGGCAGTGAGGGGAATCAGATTTGTCAGAAGTCCATGTTGCAGTGGTATTGTGTAGTAGAAAAACTGGCCTTCTACACAGCGCTTGTAGTACTATACCATGACTTTAATAAGGCTTTTTTTGCCACTGTCTCACGTAGCATTCTCAGAAGCAAACTACAGAAACAGTTCAGGTGAAAGTTCCAGGGCATGAAATACGTACTGTAATATATAGTATTATAATAACTTGGAGAGTTATCATCATTTTACCCCTCGAAATGGAGGGTTCTATCATGAAGGCTTCTGCAAGGATGACTTCCAAGTCAAATATTATCAGTAACCTAGATAACTGAACAGACAGTAGTCATTCCCTTTCATTGTAGAAACAGCAAACCAATCTCTATTTAGACAATACTCAGATCATGAAAAACAGAGCCCACAGAACACGTAATTCAAATTAGTGATGGGAAGCACAACAGAAAAAGCAAGAATATGACTTTGTTGAAACTAAGAACCAATATTAAAAACCCCTTTTATCTATTTCTGGAAAGAAAATAAACCTTGATATGTGGAAGCCTTGCTCTGAGCATACATTTGGGAAGCAAGAGCATTTCTCATCTACTTTCAGCTGTACTTTTATGGTTTGTCCTCAAAGGAAATTTCAGAGGCAATTGGAAGTCCATTCCTGTAGCCTGCTCTAATAACAGAGGAAATTTTTTGAAAAAGGAATACAATATGGGCAGTATAATTTTATTAAGTCAAAGGGCCCCTGCAAGAATACAAGGTTTGATGCAAACCGATTCTTGCATGGCTATGCTCTAAAATATATAACACTGCTACAGCATGTACAATTACGTTAAATACCTAGATGGTCCTAAATGAATAACACCAAGTACTTCAGAGTTACAGTAGCTACACAATATTCATTTCTTAGAGAGCCAAGTTTGCTCTACCATGTAGTAATGCCACTGAAGCTCAATGGGGTTTTGCAGTGACGAAAGACATACAACACCCACTTCCCTAAATAGTTCAAGATGCAAACTAATCAAACCGATGAAAACAAACCCTGATTCTTTCTTCAAAGCTGTAGCTGAGTAAACTATCTCTCTGAAACTACTGTTTGGCTTTTCCTGTGCTTCACGAGTACGAATTTTGCACATAGCGAAAACAATAAAGGCAAAACCATGGCTGATGCTGAACACAGTGTACGGTGTGAGGTAACGAGCGTTTTATACTATAGATTGCTTAATGATGCTTGGCAGCGAGAATTCTATCTAAGCAGTCATGCCTGGATTTAAAGTCCACTTTCTCTGAAGTAATTGGAAAGCTTATATGAATTTCGATGTCAGTAGGACCTGCATTTTCAAACATTCATGCAAATTTATACCGATAGCCACATAATGCTTGGAAAAAGTTTAAAGCAAGAGAAAAATGGCATCTCCGCAGTACGTAGGCAAAGGTGTAAATTTTTGTGTACAATAAAGCTACTCATGTAGTCTCTGTGTGCCGACTCTTNTTTATCAAGACAGTCTTATTGATTTGCGTATCCACTCAGTTAGGTGCCTCAAAGATCTGGAAGGTATTACTTCTCTGCTAGCTCTGTCTAAGAATCTGAATGTATTTCCCAGTATTTTTATATACTGAATGCCAGCTGTGCTATCTCTTTGCATATTTCAGATCTTTACTCCATTCATATGCCTGACTTAAAGAAGCCAAAAAAAAGGGGCAAGAGAAATATGGAACTCATGTTTTTGACAATATTTCAAGGAAACTTATTGCTGTGGGTTCTTTAGACACCTTATTTCAATTTAGAAAAGCTATTTTTTTGATCACTGCCTTCCAGCTGAAGAATACTGCCAATAGAAATTTTAAAATCTGAATCGTGTATTCCTCATAATTTTGAGGAGGACAGAAAAATTCCACCAGAGAGTAGTCGATCCATATAAACAAAACCCTGTTCCAATCCAATTGCATCCTGTCTTGATAAAAGCCAGTCTGGTAAAAAGAATCAGGGATTGTATTCTGGCTGCAGTTCCATCTCAAACATGAAATATTTATGACATTCAATCCATGTCCTAAATAAAAAAAAAAAAGCATGAAGAATAATCTAGCACCTTCAGTAATATAATACCATATCTGCTCTGTTTCACTATTTGCTGTAAATCTTTCAGGCTTTTCTGTTCAGTCTCTGTCCTTATAGCACTATACCTTTCATTATTTTCCCTCTGTCTAAGCAACTTCCAGGAAGCGGTTTTCTAAATTAAAATGACATCACTTCAAAACCCTGTAAATTCAAGTCAGTGTTCACAAAGATTGGCAGTCTTTGACTGTAAAGTCTTTAACCAGCTGAAACAACAGACGGCACGAGGTTCCCTGGATTGCTCTGCCTGGTATTCCAAATCTCCTCGTCCTTTCTCCCTTGCTCTCTGCAGTTTGGCTATGTTGACATCTATCTGATACTCTGATAACACTAAATATTTTTGAGAAGAAAAATTATTTTGGAACATTGGCATTATTGATATTATTAATGTTTTTTAAAAAAATGTGTAAATGACTCATGAACAGAGATGCCTTTTCGAGAACATTCGGCCATGCCAAGGATTTTGAAGGCGCAATTTCACTCTTAGGTTTCTCGATTGTTCTGGTGTTTCAGAAGTGTAGCTTCATGCATTTTATTTGTCTGAACATGGCACTTCAGAATGCCAACCGTACCACCAAGGCACAGCAATGATTTTTAAATTCTTACTGTCAGGTAAGGCAGAGATGGCTGAAGTTTGATCAGACAAGGGCTCTCATATCCCTGTTCCAATTCCATGTTCTGGTAGCAGCCTGTTACTTCAAACTGCGGTAAATTTTCTAGACATAATTTTATTGTGGCTGAGATTGTTTCCCTCCACATTTCAGTTGGAAATGTAAAATATTTCTAAGACTGTAACCATACAAAGTACATTTGAGATTGATAATGGAGTCTTTTGTGGCCATCCTGGCTGTTTTTCAGGCAGGATCTCCTTCAGATAAACAAAGGGGGAAATTTCTCCATCATTATTGTGCTGTAGAGTTCCAATGCAAGCGAGTGCTAGCCAAAATTGACCAGAAAGCAAGTAAAGCAGGAAGGGCAGAATGGAGAAAAGCACTTAACCTAAATGAGCATTAGGAACTATGTATTTCGGCTTAGTGGGTTTGTAACAGTATGATGAGAAAGAAAAATGGATTTGGTCAATTTTTCTTACATTATCCTTTTCCTTCAGTACCAAAGAAGGAATGCTCACTTCCCTGAAAAATTTGACTGGCATTTCCTCTCTAACACAGGCAGTGAGGGGAATCAGATTTGTCAGAAGTCCATGTTGCAGTGGTATTGTGTAGTAGAAAAACTGGCCTTCTACACAGCGCTTGTAGTACTATACCATGACTTTAATAAGGCTTTTTTTGCCACTGTCTCACGTAGCATTCTCAGAAGCAAACTACAGAAACAGTTCAGGTGAAAGTTCCAGGGCATGAAATACGTACTGTAATATATAGTATTATAATAACTTGGAGAGTTATCATCATTTTACCCCTCGAAATGGAGGGTTCTATCATGAAGGCTTCTGCAAGGATGACTTCCAAGTCAAATATTATCAGTAACCTAGATAACTGAACAGACAGTAGTCATTCCCTTTCATTGTAGAAACAGCAAACCAATCTCTATTTAGACAATACTCAGATCATGAAAAACAGAGCCCACAGAACACGTAATTCAAATTAGTGATGGGAAGCACAACAGAAAAAGCAAGAATATGACTTTGTTGAAACTAAGAACCAATATTAAAAACCCCTTTTATCTATTTCTGGAAAGAAAATAAACCTTGATATGTGGAAGCCTTGCTCTGAGCATACATTTGGGAAGCAAGAGCATTTCTCATCTACTTTCAGCTGTACTTTTATGGTTTGTCCTCAAAGGAAATTTCAGAGGCAATTGGAAGTCCATTCCTGTAGCCTGCTCTAATAACAGAGGAAATTTTTTGAAAAAGGAATACAATATGGGCAGTATAATTTTATTAAGTCAAAGGGCCCCTGCAAGAATACAAGGTTTGATGCAAACCGATTCTTGCATGGCTATGCTCTAAAATATATAACACTGCTACAGCATGTACAATTACGTTAAATACCTAGATGGTCCTAAATGAATAACACCAAGTACTTCAGAGTTACAGTAGCTACACAATATTCATTTCTTAGAGAGCCAAGTTTGCTCTACCATGTAGTAATGCCACTGAAGCTCAATGGGGTTTTGCAGTGACGAAAGACATACAACACCCACTTCCCTAAATAGTTCAAGATGCAAACTAATCAAACCGATGAAAACAAACCCTGATTCTTTCTTCAAAGCTGTAGCTGAGTAAACTATCTCTCTGAAACTACTGTTTGGCTTTTCCTGTGCTTCACGAGTACGAATTTTGCACATAGCGAAAACAATAAAGGCAAAACCATGGCTGATGCTGAACACAGTGTACGGTGTGAGGTAACGAGCGTTTTATACTATAGATTGCTTAATGATGCTTGGCAGCGAGAATTCTATCTAAGCAGTCATGCCTGGATTTAAAGTCCACTTTCTCTGAAGTAATTGGAAAGCTTATATGAATTTCGATGTCAGTAGGACCTGCATTTTCAAACATTCATGCAAATTTATACCGATAGCCACATAATGCTTGGAAAAAGTTTAAAGCAAGAGAAAAATGGCATCTCCGCAGTACGTAGGCAAAGGTGTAAATTTTTGTGTACAATAAAGCTACTCATGTAGTCTCTGTGTGCCGACTCTTCTGCATACTTTATGTATAAAACCGCACGTACTCTGCCTAGACTTTAATGGGGTTGTAGCTTTGTCATCATTTTCCCTATGGCATAACGCACCGAAAAGCCTCATAATAGTAAAAGAGGCAACCCATCTCCGTACAGCAAGAATCTTTGTGGCCGGTATCTACAGAGCATAATGAGCTCTGATGATATGCAATGGGCATCTTACATCCTCCCGCTCTTTTTTAGCTCGACACCACGCAGAATTAAGCCCCTCAAGCGTCAGGCAGAGACGTCTGGAACACTTCGGAAATCTTGACTCGCTTGACAGCGGTAAGCCAGTCAAAAGAGCCTCTTTTCACCTGAAAATTTTTAACTTTAAAGCGTTTCCAGCGCGGGGCGGAGTGCTTCTCGGAACAGCGGCCGCGCTCCGCGCCGACGCGGGCGGGCTGCGCACCGCGGCTGCCCTCGGGCCGCTTCAGCGCCGGGGCCGGGAGCGGCGGCGGCGGCGGCAGCGGAGGGACACTTGTACCGGCCCTGTGGCGAGGGCGCCGCCCCCTCGCCGCCCCGCCGGCCGCTGGGCGGGCGGAGGTGGAAGGGAGAGGCGTCCCCTCCTCTCCGGAGCGCCCGCTGCGGTGGGCGGCTGCCCCTCTCCGCCGCGGCTCGCCCCCTCCGCCTCAGTAACGATGCCGTCCTAGCGAGGGATGATGACAGGGAGAGGAGAGGAGCAGAGCCGCCGCCGCCGCCGCCGCCGGGAGCCCTGTCTCTTGCTCGCCTCCCCGCTCACCGGCACTTCCCGGCTCCCGCTGCCGGGCTGCGCATCGCGCCGCCTTCCTGAGGGGCGGCGGGCGGAGAGGGCGGAGGGGCGGCGGTGGTTTTATGGTGAGGGGTTTGTCCTCTCCAGGTGCTCTGTCCCCCGCCGGGCAGGGCTTTCCTCCTCCTCCTCCTGCCTCCTTCCCCGCCACACACGCTGCCGGCCGAGGCCGGCCGAGAGCGGGAGCAGCCGCCGCCGCCTGAGGGGACCCTGACCATGTCGAGCAAGAGCAGGAAGAGCAAGGAGCAGGGGAGAGTGACCTTCCCCCCGCAGCAGCAGGAGGAGGAGGAGGAGGAGGGGGCAGAGGAAGAGGAGCAGCAGCGCCGGCGCCGCGGCTGGAGAGGCGTCAATGGGGGGCCGGAGCCCCCTCCGCCACCCCAAAGAGCCATTAAAACC
>VZTV01112418.1:7965-22158 GCA_013400875.1 Anhinga rufa | reverse complement strand
TTACAACAACAGAGGGAAGTCCTTCCTGCCCAGGCCATAAGTTCCCTGGCACCCCCTTTCTGCTGCTGAGTCTGCCAACTGCTAGACAAATACAAGAGGTCAAGATTTTCATCTGAAGTTGGCACAACGTAAGGACTGCTCTGTACACTACCACAGCCGAGGCTGAAACTGGGATCCGCAGGTCAGAGCTACTTCTTTAGATATGCAGGTACAGACTGTGCCAGCAAGGGAACAGACGTCACCTCTAGCCAGCTGGGAGCGTGGTGCCAGCACAACAGACTCTGTCTTGACACTGAATGTCTTCTGGTTTGTAACAGAGAGAGTAAGATCAGGCTGGTTATGCCTCCCAAGCCTCTAGGAAATAAGCAAGTACTCCAACTCCCCATTACCACCTGGGAGTTTAGAGCATGCAGAGGTGAAGCTCTGATTTGTCTAGAGCTATAGCAGAAGGCAGGATCAAAACAGGACCCATATCCAGAAATTGTTGCTTCCATATTCCTTGCTCAGACCACTCTGCCTCTTTCCCTGTGGGATCTGAAAGCTGCTCTTTGGGAAGCTTACATTAGCTTAGATGAAAACACTGAATAGAAAGGACTTACTTCTATAGTGTATAGGCTGTAACTGAAACACTGTGAGTACATGGAAGCTGCTGTTTGAAAGTGGACACAACAGGCTTAATGTCTATGCAGTTTGGAGGCAGAAGACAAAACATTTCTGGCAGCATTTAGCATGGCTGAAGTTGTTTTTACCACACACACATGCACACAAATACAGCTTTTCTGCAAAGCAATGTGTTTCCAGTCCTCAGAAGTCCCTGATGCAGGTCACTATTAGGAAGAGAAAGATGTATAGCTGCCATATGCACATATTGCCCCAAATATGTCTTAGCCTTCTACCTGGAAATTCCGTCTGAGGAAGCTGGAGGTTTGTGTACATGTGTCTGGCATTTCTGGACATCCAGTTTTCCAGTGCTTATGCACAGGTCAATGCTATAATGCATGTGCAGTGAGCCAAATATTCCAGGAAGACCCAATGCACGTGCACCGTATCAACAATCTGCCCACAAACAGTAAATCATAAGTATTTGAGAGACATTATATTCAAGGTATGTGAATGGATTTACTAAGCATGTGCCTCCTTCCCCTGTGCACGTATTTCTACGAGGAAATCCTGGACAGAAACATAGCCATGCCACCAAGTAAAAGCAATGTGAAAGGTGCAGTGGACCGGACATCACCAGTGCCAGGTTGTACTGTCAGGTTTGTGTACAGCTGCATTCAGATGGCCTATACTCTGTTAACCTCTGAAGCCTATTAATTAGGCACCCTGATGGCCTGGAGTGAAGTGAGAGAAAGCAGTAAGCCCAGGCACTTCAGCAGAACTCTGAGCTGTTTAAATGTGGTGACAGTTTCTGACTCAGCAAACTGCTTTCCCTCCCCATGTCCCATTTTCTCATCTTAGAAGAAGAAATACAAAACCTGGTTGCTTGCCCTCTATCAGTGCTGTAATGCTCTAAGACGCTACATACAATGCTTTGAGATAGCAATGTAAAAATAGCTAAGCAAAGCGTTAGCATAAGAAACAGACATTAATAAAGAATGGTATGTGAAATTATTATAACTAGGATAAACTGTAACGAGTCTGCTTCTCCATTCTTTACAGCATAAGGTGATCACCATTTGTGAGGTCAAGGAAAAAAACCACAACCCTCCCTTGGGATATACAATTAAACATATCAAAGCGGTTATTTGCATCCATCTGTAGCATCTGGCACTGGCCACGGCCAGAGACAGAATACCAGACCAGATGGACCAATGTGTATGGAAATTCTTATCATCTTCTGTGATTAATTTCTTCCTTCAGGTTGGATATGTCTCTTCTAATTGCGTATCAACATCTAACCAAAATTGGTGCTGACATATCATTGATTGTACTGTGAGTTTATCTGCAGCTCAGCATTCTGGGACAGTTTAGTCCCTTGCTTACCTCAACTCTAATGCAGGATTTCTTTATCAGTGAATTTCTACATTCACTCATACATTTTCCAAGCCTTGTCCTCAGAGATTACCAACAGAATCCATGACTCAACTGTAATTTGAACCAAAAATCTTTTTTAGTTCCTGAATCTTTGCTACTGTAAGACTGTAGACTATAAGACTCCAAACGATTTTCTAATAGTACAGTCTTGTCCATGAATTTATAGAGCCTAGGTTTGCATGGCAGGACCCTAAAACCTTCCTGCAAATTCTTTTGGAATGACTGCACTGTCTTTCTGTGATTCATTCTGAGACATGCAGAGCAAGGACGACGTAAACACCAAAGATAACAGAAATCTTGTCTTTTACAAGAGCCATCCACTGCATTTTGGGGTTTTTGTTTGAGGATCATATAATTAATAATTATTATTTAGTTTTATAGTTATTTTATTTCTAAATAATTTATTTTATAAATAATTAGAAACCATTAGCACTGCACCATAAAATAATGACATTGCATTGTCATAGCACATCAGGAACTCTGTTGCCATATTTTAAACTTCTTGACAAACTAGGACTTCTGTAAACATGATCAAGTTCAGCTACATGAAGGCCACGGACTGAATCAGCCTCTCTAGAAGGTGCCCTTGAATCCAGGAACCCAGAAAGGCTATAGGAAAGGGTTGCTGTAGGATGGTCGTTCAGGCTGTGAAATGGGATGAAAGAAGAAACAAAGACCTTCTGCAGATATTACTACTTTGTCTTTACTCAGTATTCAGAGGGAAATAGTCTCCACACACAGCCCCTAGCCCTTTCTTGAATCTGAACACAGCTTCCCTTTGGACATGAATTACGCATAATCCTAAACCTCAGCAGAAACGTAAAGACCAGATACTGCTTCTGAAGAGAAGCAAGCTTCCCTAAGGAGGAATACTACACATATTGCTATGTACACATGCAGGGGTGCCCTGACAAAAATGCCCACTATCAGCCATTGCTTTTGAACAAACTGCTCCTCTTTGCCTCCTGTTGGGTAACAAGGGAGCACAGGCAGGCAAGCACACACCCCGAGGCACCACTGCAGACTGCAGTACAGCCCAGCCTTTACCTGGGCCTGGCCCAATGACCTTCTTAGTATTACAAATAAAGCATCACATAGCTCTTCTCATGCTGAGCAGCAGCAGAATCCACCACTTCTCCCTCCATAGAAAATAATTTTTTTTAAAAGTGCCTTGACTCTTTAGACTGGTAGGTAATAAGCTAAATGCATTAATGTCTCGTTCGAGATATTGGCAATAAGAATTTTAAGAACACAGGCAATGGTAAAAAAAAAAAGCTAAATGGGTGTTTCAGTCTTTACAGTAACTGGATTTGTAAAAACATATGGAATACTTTGAAGCCTAGGTACAAGGTCAAAGAAGCGTGTGACTAAAAGACCACTGTAAACTGAACATCAGCAGCATGGGGCTCTGCGGCAAGTTGCAGACCCTACAACCTTCTGCAGAGCACCCTGAACCTCCGCAGCTCAGACCAACAGGAGCCAACAGGGCAGCCCTACTGCTGAGCTCTGATATTGCTCCTTCCTTTCCTGTTTCTTTAGTGTCCTTTTTCTCCAGCTTCAAATTGTCCCCATCTTTTGTTGAGAACTGCTTGGATCTTTAATGGCTCTTCTGTAATACTTGCCTCCTTTACTTCTGATCAAAGAGGAGGAAAGAATGGGAATTGTACCCTTGACTGATTTACACTTCAGCTTAATTTCCATCTTCCTCCTCTTCTCTCCCTCCCCTTTTCTTTCCCTCGCTAGCTGAAATCACCTTGATAATTTTGTTCACAATTTTTGGTAAAAAGAATTGATTGAATGGTTGCAGACAAGATCTAGCTTGTGACAGAAGCAGAAGACAGTGAACAGGGACACTAAAAGTGGAGGTTGGGATGATGTGGTCAGGTCTTTGGGTCACTGATGTAAATAATCCCCCCAGGTTTCTGGAACTAGCGAAGAGAAATGCATGCCCGTAATGCTCCTTGAAGCAGTAAATGAAACCGTCACCAGCAGCAGAGAATCACTCGCTCTCAGAAAGAAATGACTGAAACAAAACACTGCATTTAACCATGCAGCCCAGGCATTCCCCATTTTTCTCACGCTGTATTCTTGGGACGAAGATCAATATTTCTTTGCAGAACTGGCTGCATAAAAAGGCACCAAGCCTTCTCACGGCATTACAGGGATGAATTCCCAGGACTTCATCCAAAGACAGTACCAGGAGCCATAGCACTGTGATAGTCCCTAAATTCAAAGGACCAAATGTACTGGCTGAAGTTTGAAAATATCTTTCCAGTATGTTGGGAAAGAACAATAACAATATTGTGCTTTCCTTTCAGATGGCTTATGTCAGGATCTAAAGAGATTTTAAATACCCATCGCATTTCTGCACTACAGAATAGGGAAACAGAAACACCTGGAAATGTATGATGTCCCCCTAAAATTCACCATCCAGTATGCCAAGGTAAGCAGAGCTAAGGAAAAAGTTTGGGGGTTCTTGTCCTCAGTTCTGCTCAGTGCTGCTGCTGAGGAAAACCTCTTCAGCATTGCCCATTGCCAAGTGGGATATGGCTTCACTGACATCAATGGCAAAAGTTCTCACCAAGGAACACACAAAAGGCTCGGGTTTTCACCATTTCTGTAGATCAGCTATCAGGTATTAATTAGTCCAGTAGGAGAGGCTGCTCATTTTGCCAGTGTATATTTTCCTAATAACTGGGCCGGGGAAAGCAGCTTCAGCCTACAGCTTGTTGAGTAGAAACCAACCTGTCTGGAATAACAACTAACTGAAACAAAGTAAGCTTATATATACACTACTGGTATTCATCTGAGCAGAATTTGTCACCNCCCTTGTCCTGTCGTCGGGCACCACTGAGAAGAGTCCGGTCCCATCCTCTTGACAC
Organism: Anhinga rufa; assembly: GCA_013400875.1. Lineage (NCBI taxonomy): Eukaryota > Metazoa > Chordata > Aves > Suliformes > Anhingidae > Anhinga > Anhinga rufa. Next base: position 17,239 of record VZTV01112418.1, on the reverse strand, counting down.
CCACCCTTCAGATATTTGTAAGTACTGATAAGTTCCCCCCTCAGCCTTCTCTTCTCCAGGCTGAACAAACCCAGGTCTCTCAGCCTTTCCTCATAAGGGAGATGCTCCGGTCCCTTGACCATCCTTGTGGCTCTCCTCTGGACTTGCTCCAGCAGCTCCCTGTCCTTCTTAAACTAGGAGGCCCAGAACTGGACACAGCACTCCAGATGCAGCCTCACCAGGGCAGAGCAGAGGGGCAGGATGACCTCCCTCGCCCTGCTGGCCACACTCCTTTTAATGCACCCCAGGATACCCTTGGCCTTCTTGGCCACAAGGGCACAGGGCTGGCTCAGGGTCACTTGCTGTCCACCAGCACTCCCAGGGCCTTCTCTGCAGAGCTGCTTTCCAGTAGGTCAGTCCCCAACCTGTTCTGGTGCCTGGGGTTGTTCCTCCCCAGGTGCAGGACCTTGCACTTGCTTTTGTTGAATTTCATGAGGTTCTCCTTGGCCCAGCTCTCCAGCCTGTCCAGGTCTTGCTGGATGGCAGCACAGCCTTCTGGCATATCAGCCACTCCTCCACCTTAGTATCGTCAGTGAACTTGCTGAGTCTACACTCCATCCTTTCATCCAGGTTATTGATGAATAGGTTGAACAGGACTGGGCCCAGTACAGACCCCTGAGGGACTCCACTAGTCACCTTCTTTCTTCTAGTGATCTTTTTTTACAAGACATATGATTTTTTTTCCTAAGCTAATACACATCAGTTCTGGAGGACAGGCACCCCCATCACTTTACTTTGTACCAGGCTACTGCAAGCCTGGTGTGCTCATAGGGCTAGTGTCAGAAAAGCGAGTCACCAGGTAAAGGGATGCTTGCAGGGCACAGACATATTTCTCAAGATTCTCCATAGGAAAAAAAAAAAGTTTCAAAAGAAGATAGTAAGAATTCTCCACTCTCTTTCTCTTCTTCAAGCCTTCAAGCCTGTATAAGGTGCTGAATACATTTCTCAAGGAAAATTAATTTCTTTGCCTTTTCCTTGCCTCTAATGAACTGACTCTGAATGCATGAGGGCACAGGAAGGAGAGCAGACTCCGTGGTGAGATAATAAAAAGTGAAAAGGCATTCAAAGCCATCAGTATCTTGCAAACCTACATTGACGGAAATATGCTGGACTGCAGACAGGGGAGCAAGATCAGGGAAACTTGGAACAGCTTCAGCATTTGTTACTTAACTGCAAAGAAAAGGTGATATTGAGGGAGCAGGGGGTCCTCCTACAATTCTACAGAGAGGTTATGGAAGCAGATGACTAGATATAGGCCACATAAATTTAAGATTTCTCTAGGTCCTGTCCAGGCCACCAGCATTCCTAAACACTGCACTCAGTGGACATCAGTGAATGACGAACTCTTCTGCAAAAGCCCGGGACATCATAATTATCAGTAGCATAATCAGAATGTGAGAAAAACTAAGACAGGCTACCATTAGACAAGTAAATGAAGAACAACAAACAAAGGAAAGAGGAAAATGTCAGGTTTTTACCTACTGTTTCCACATTCACCTCACTAGACCCACAGCACTTGTAGGTCAGAAAATATATCTATATAACTACAAGCTCCAGTAGCCTTTGGAGTAAAACCATCTCAGATGATCACCATAACTCAGGGAAGATGAAGTACAAGAAATTCAGAGGCTTTAATCCAATAAACACAGGCATTCCTGGGTGTTCAACCAGAGAGTGAGAATCTTTCCAGACTAGACAGCCAAGTGGAGACCTTAGCAGAACCCATTTTCTATGTATAGTCCAGGCAGGCAGCATAATAACTGAATCAAAATGAATCAGACCTTTTTTTTTATTCTTTTCTTTGAAAACACTTTAATTTCTTCAACAATTTCAGGTCAATTCTTGTTTCAGTCAAACTTGTTAACTTGCCCTGCAGAAGGCAGGCAGATCTCAAACCATCTTGCAACATTTGCTAGCACACGTACATGCTTAAGAAGACAGTTTTCCTGCTTGACAAAATAAGCAGAGCTGCAAGTTTTCAGCTTTAATAAAAGACTGGTAGATGGTAGACTTGGCCTCTCTAAAGACATGTTTATGTATGCTCTGTATGTGAGATAAGGAGAAATACTGTTAATGACCAGTGTGTTTGATACACAGTTGTCTACTGTGTGTTCTCTCCCTTAACTGCCTTCCCAACACTATTTGGGAAACTTCCGTACTCTGCTGCTTTGCCCTCATGCTATGGTTTGAAGCCCTCACCAGCGGTGGAGGACATTTGTGCACTGAAACATCCGGTAGCTGAAACAGCAAACCTTCAAAACCAGCTAGACAGAAACATTTCCAGACACCATTCCTGTAACATCTCCACTGGCTGGGATCATTAAGCAAACCAGCTGGAGCAGGAGCAGCAGGCTGCTGTAACTTCAGGATCTAGCCGCGACAGGGAGTCATGAAAACCCTCGCTGGGCTGCACAGCAGATGAGCACGGAACCACTGGGTTCACCAAACATGTCCAGACAATCAGTTGATGTCATCCAGCATGATGTTAAAGACAAAACTGTTGGAAAAAAACAAACTTCACCTCTTCTCCCCTTCCAATAATTCGATCTGCTTGATGTAGATATGCTGAATTTGTTCTAAATTCAAAACTATGTTCCAAGGATAGCATAGAGACAGATTTACTCCGCAGTTATTAAATGGAGCCTGATGGTAGTCTTTTCCCAAGCTCTCTAGAAAACAAAGTCTTCCCTGATTCTTTACCATGTGGTATCCACAGAATAAGTGAAGGGTCTTTTTTTAGCAACATCTTACGTCTTTCTGATTCATTCACCCTTTCCCTTGAGCTTCTTCAGACACAAGGCCCTCCATAAACTGTGAAATACTTTCTGCTCTCCTGTTCTCCATGATCAAGAATGCAAAGAGATGAAAGGTGCAAAACTAAGAGATGATAAAGTAAACCTTAGCACTGGATCAATTTAGTAATGTCCTTTATCAGCCTGCTATTCATGCTTAGCAACCACTATAGCTCACACCAACTTCATTTTCATTTTAATACACCATACAGAAAAGCAGCCTCAATATACATCCCCAGATCTAAAGCGTATAATCTGTAAACTACAGGAACAGGCAGATCATTTCCATTAGTTTCTTATGTAGCAAAAACCAAAATTTACACTCAAAGCATATAATTATATTCAAATTCTAAAAGACAGTGTTGGAAGTATTTTAAATTCATAGTTTGGGGGAAAGTCACTCAGGTGTAGAAGTAGTTATGTTTTAATGTGCAAAAACAACACACACACACACAGAGCACAAGAGAAGTAATTTGCAAGAGCGACAAGGAAGCTGTGGTGAATCGCGGGCCACTGGCTCTGGTGGCTGCCTGGTATTTGGCACAGCCAGCGCTCCAGCCAAAATGCTCTCCTGCTCCTTTGGAAACACCAGTGCTGGCATTTGGCAACAGAGACCATCCAGGCTTTAAAGCCATGAGGGAAAATGCTACTGGGATCTATGTCCAGAATTTGAGGTGTCTTGCTTGTCCTTCAAGGACAGATCGAAGCAGGCTGCTCTTTTAAGTTGCTTTGACATCTAAAGCCCAGGAGGACTATTAGGATTTCATACACTTCTGTGGCTGCCTGCCAGGGATCTCAAAGCACACAGGTGCACCAGGACTGCTCACCTCACCTAGGAGATAAACGGTTTTCTCTTCATTTCACAGATGAACACAAGTCATAAAGAAAGGTAATGTTTCACCAAGGTCATACAACAAATCGGAACCACTGGTCAACTTACACAGAAGACATGAAAACCACCTTTTTCTCTCTAGTGCAAGTGATCTTTTATAGTTATCAAAGCCCCCCAGAAAAACAGAAATGCAAAACCAAAAAATGCCTGCCAACCAGCACAGGACTGTCATCCTGGGCACCTACACAGAGAGCCAGTCTTCTTGAGGCACAGCACATAGAAATGGAGAAAACAGAATGGTCATCCTGTGTACTTCCCAGACAAAACTTCTGTTCCTTGCACTTGAAACTCCAGCTTTTTATTTAATTACCTTCTGCACGGCAAACCATGGAACTTTCCCACCACCAGCTGGAGACTATCCTGCTCTTGTCAGTATTCCCACCTTAGATGACGTAGGTACATTTTCTTGCTTCTAGTGAGGCCTGTGTAGGGGAATCTGGAGCTTCAAACAGCACAGTATATAACCCTGCGACTACTGTAACATTGTTCGAGTGTGTATTTTCATGCCTTGACAAAAGAAGAGAAAGAAAAAAAAAAACCAACAAGCAAAACCAGCCAGCATTTTTAAGAAAAGTTTCCTCCAGTTTTTAAATGTAGAAATATTCTAAAAAGTACCATTCTTATCCTGCAGCATTCTGACTGCGTAGCTTGTGTCACATAACCCAATATTCTTTACAACTTCAATGCCTATACAAAGCATACAGCAGGATCCTTCATCTGTCTTTGAAATGCAGTCACCTCTGCAGTAGAATGTGGCAGTTGCTTGACAAGTCAGGGCTATATTACCCAAAAGCAGAAATGATAAAGAGGAGAAGAAAGCTCTCTCCAGTCTAAATTGCAAAGGAAATATAAGGAGGAAGAAAGCCCTGATCTAATTCTGACTCAGGACTAGCATTCCCACTTTTGCAAAATGTGCTATGAGATACTGAGCAAGCACAAGGTAGCTATCAGAAGAGGGTTTTTTTAAACACATATCTTAAGAGACTGTACGTTCAGCAGCACGGATCTGAGCAACATTTCAAAGAGCACAGGGACATATATTAAATCAGAAGGACAGGGTTCAACAATAACATTAGGCTTCTCATGTTCCAGATATCATAAGATCACTTGGATCTCCCAGGATCAAGTACCAGGTGAACAGACTTAAGCTTCAATTTTGTAGATCATCGCAAGCTATTCCAAGTTGGGAACAGTTAAGACTGTGCACAGAATGAGAAGTGAAAGCACCTGATCCAAAACTGTTTCATATAAAAGTATGCAAAGAGTAAGTCAAATAGGAACCTTGTTTTGAGGAAACCTTTGTGTATACCAGAATTTTCCTGTGTTCAACTACCAAATGCCATGCGTTCTCAGAAGAGCTACAGAGACTCAGCACAGGGGGGCAAAGCTCAGCTATGATCACTTAAATAAGGCTACAAGGGAGTTCGGATGCTTATGTTTCTGGGTAGCCAGCTTTAGACAATTTTAGCAGACTTCACCTTTCTTTAAAAATATAAGTCATTGTTAATGTCTCTAAGGAAGGGAATGTAAACATTCGGGCATACAGAATCACCAGTCCTCACAAAAAAATTAGGCTTTATTGTTGACAGGAGTCTAGAGGTGAGCCACAGAAAGAAGGCAGGCTTTAGCTTTTCACCTTTGCAGAACTTAACCGCAATCCTCATTTCAGCTCTGAATGAAGTTAATTTTACTGGATCACTGACTGCTCTGTATAGAATGATTTTTTTCCCCTTTGTTAAAGGTATCAACCCTTGCTCAAAGTAATTTCCTGATGATGGAGGAACCGGGAAGGTCCTGCTCAGAACTGGGGAATGGGCAGTGCCAACAAGCGGGAATTAGCTTTCTATTTTATAGAAAAGGCAGGATTGCAGTAACAAAGACACTTCAGATGAGGAATAGGTCACACTGGAGGAGCAGCAAGGAGTAGGACATGTATTATAAAGAGGGTACCCTGTCATAGCTGTGTGTGGCAAGCTTTGACACTGGTTTGCAGAATACCTGCCTATTTAATAGAAACGCTCTCTTGATTTGTCCAAGCATTCGTTCTCATTTGCTAATTTTAAAAAAGATATAAGAGATGAAAATGCTTCATATAAATGACAGAACTTCTAAGAATTGACTAAGGCCTGAGAGTTAACACCTACAAGATCTGTGACTGCTCACTGCTAGTCCTCATGACAAGCCTTCACTTTTTGCTGTGACTTCTGCAACAGCCTGAGCAAGCCTAGTTCCCACAAAGTGAAAACCAAAAGAGAAAATGCCCCCATGCCCACCACTGCTCCCATAGCTGCCCCTTCTCAGTTGCCTCACACGTTGCCTCTGTGCACCCCTGCTCCCCATCCATTAAGGAGGGCCAGAGAAGAAACAGCTAGAGGAGAAAAGGAGAAACCAAATTAATTAATTCATCACTAAGACAAAACATGCACAAATCTCCTCGTTTTATCTGTCAACCAGAGGCATGCATTATTCATTAGCTGAGGAGATGAGGATGTGGAAAGAGGGGCTGTGAAGCCACTGCTGCAGGCTCTGGTAAAGCAGCTGACCCAGCAGGGTGCTAAACAGCTAACGGGAGGCAGGAGGATTCAGCACATACGGACTTCCAATAAACACAGCCCCAACTTTGTTTCATGGTTGGATTTTCTTCCTCCCTCTGCCCCACAAGCCCTTAGTAAAACAAAGAGGAATCATGGCTGTCCCTTCTGATTGTTTGGGGAGAAAGATTCTGCCAGTCTAGGAAGGTCCTCACATGGAAAAAAAGATTTCTCACTTGCTGAAGTCCCCTGCCTGGCTAGGCTCACTCCCCTGCTGACAGGGCGGTAAACCTGTTAAAAAGACTTTCTCCTTGAGATGTGCTGTGCCAAATTTTACATTTGCAGGTTGTAGCTGAACTACCAGAAAGCACTAGCTCGGTGATTTCAGAATTAACTCTTGTTACACCAGCACAGTAACAACTGCCAGATCTGGGCCCAGTCCTGTTCAAGTTAAGCCACAAGAAGGTTTTCCTCTGATTTTAAAGGAGCACTAAACACAGACTCCAAAAAAGTGTTGACTGCTTGCAATACATTTACTTTTCCTCTGTGCTAGATACTAATCTCCTTCTTCAAACAGATTAAAATCCACTGGGATGTAGAAGAAAAAAGGAAAATACAATTAAATACAAGACTGAGCCCCCGTGGTCAGCACTGCAGGACTGGGAGGCAACACAGCACGGTGGCCAGGATCCTGACCTGATTCCTTCCGAAACCAGTATGAATGTAGCCACCAAGGAGGGCAGGAGTCAGAATGAATTTTTTATTTCCCTCTAGCAAAAAAAAAAGAAAATCAAAATCCCAGGAAACACAGGGAGTGCACGGCCTCCCTGGGATCTGACTCCTCAGCACTGTCACGGATCCAAATTCCAAGGGCCTCTGTCGTGCAACAGTGAAAGAAACCACAAAAATAAACCATGCTTGAGTTTACAAGACCAGCTGTCTTTGTGGTCTCTTCTTCCTCTCCTTCTCTCCCCCCTCTCTTACCCATGACCAAAGCGGGTTTCCGTGCCAGCTTTGCTACATGGCATGATTAGGAAAGGAAAAAAAAAGAAATCTCAGGCTGGCCTATGTACCAGCCTGAGCTCCCCAAGCTCTCCATTTCCCTTGATCCCTTACTGCAATGAGGACACAGAAAAAATGCCTGTCTCTCACTGAAGTTGATAACAGCTTTTGCTCAGGGCTCTTAAATGAGGCTTTGCTGGGCTTTCAGGGCACATGGAAAAGTCATCAAGGAGAAAAGACCTATCATTTCTTGACCAGGAAACAGACTGTAGACTCTCCTGCAGACTACTGCCTGCCTTTTACATCAAGGCTAACCACTACCACATTTTGCGACATCCTTCTCTCCTTTCTTTGCAAGTGACCTATGAGATGGACTTTGCTATCCCCTTCCATCATAGGAGTACTCGGCTACAGAAGGACATACGTGCGGGACCAGCAGAAGAAGAACCAGCATCAGAAATTAGAGAGAGGACTGCCTGGAAGGAGAGGGGATGGGAGGAGAGAGCCCTGGGACAGTTGGTTGAAATGCCGCATGACATGCCTGCAGTAGGCACTAGGAGGATGTGCCAGCAGGGCTGTGTCAGGGCTACGGGATATTGACACCTGGAGTGTCACAGATAAGTGCTTGGATGACCAGCAGAGCAGTCTGAAGAGTTCAGATGGCACAGCAAGGGATGGACCTCCAATTAAGGCTATAGGTACACTGGCAGAGTTGCAGAAGGACCTCAGTATTGCAGGGCTGAGCCGAGGCACGCTGGTGAGGGAACAGGCTCAGGAACAAAGCCAGGAGACAGATGCTGCGGGTCACAACTGAGCACCAGCAGAGCAGGGCTGCGCTGGCAGGAGGTGCCTTGGCAGAGCTGCTGGAGGGCATGGGAAGAGTGTGGCTGGGAGAACTGCAGGGCAGGGTGCCGGTGCTCTGGCAGCGCAGGAGGGGGGAGTCCAGGGCACTGCAGAACAGCACCGCACTGCAGAGGCGAGGACTCAGGACCGAAATGGCACTGGGTGAAATGGGTTGAGCTGGAGGTGCACAGCCAGTTCTGCAGACACAAGTGGCAGCATTCTGTCAGCCTACCAATCTCCCACTTCTACCCTAAAGTTCACACCCACCCCAAAAAGCAAGAGAAACGCATTCAGGCCCCACGTGGGAAGAGAACCAGTACCATGCCAGACATCAAGCCCATCTGTTAAGCACCACCCATGTGAAAGTCAGTTATGGGTTATTAATCATTAGCAGCAGGAGTCCTGTTATTTGCAGCAATACTCAAGGATTATGTGAGAGAGCCCCTATTGTGCTAAAGTGAGGGATATGAAGGATCAGCCAGTCCCTGCCCCAAAGGCTTTCCAATAGGAATAACTAAAGGAAAAGCAAGCTGGGAGGGAGAAGGGCAGAGCTAGGTACAATGACAGAGACTTTATTTGCCTTCCTAGTATATCGCTACCTTTGCCTAAAGGGTTGCAGAGCAGAGCTGCTGCGGGATTCACACCTTGGCCAGACCTGACCTACAGCCCTACAGGGAAAGGGCCAGGGCCTGGCCCCCAGCTGATGTGGCTGAAGGGAGAAGCCAAGGGACACAGAGCAGAGAAGAGGGGAAGGTGGAGATGAGGGGGAGCCTCCAGGTCAGCCAGGCCTGGGCCAACTCCTCTCAGGGCGGGCAGACTCAGGAGAGCTAGGTGAGAGGCAGTGCTGGTCCAGCTGCTGAGCATTGCTCAGCACTTCAGGGGAAGGATGCTGGTGGGTCCCCCCTCCCTTGGCATCCCTCACACCTCCTTTTCCCCTTCTCCCTTCCTGCCAGAGTGCAAACCCACTCCCTATTATTTCTTGCCCCTGGGTTTCCCGAGAAGACACTGCCAGGCACCAAGCAGGGAGCCGGGGGAGCAAGGATAAGGAGACCTCGCCTTTTCCTTTGTATGCCCCGAGCCACCGGACACCTTTTCCCAAGGAAGGCTGCAAGCAGGCAGGCAGGGCAGGCAGCGCAGGCAGGGCTGGCAGGGCAGGCAGGGCCGGGCGGGCGGGC